>CAJNDS010000358.1:967500-986987 GCA_905221605.1 Symbiodinium natans
CAAGGCGCCTGCCGCTGATCTTGATCACATGGCCCTTGACCCTACGCCTCAAACCTGACCTCCCGAAACTCCCCTGTATGCCCAGGGTTTAGGGTTTAGGGTTTAGGGTTTAGGGTTTAGGGTTTAGGGTTTAGGGTTGGGCCTCCCTAGGAATAGGGTTGGGAAGTTCATAAGGGGCCCCTGTATTTTGAATATGTGCCGCGCCATCTCAGAGCTTCCAAAACAAGATAATTATGGATTCCGCCCTAGTTCATAATAATGATCCTCCTCATAAATTAGGGCATTTAGGGTTTAGGGTTTAGGGTTTAGGGTTTAGGGTTTTTGGAGGATGTGGGAGATTATGCCCCTGTCAGAGCTTGAATGCGCCAATCCACGGGCCCACCCCGTGGATTCTTTCTTTCAAAAGAACAAAGAAGGCTTCTGCTCTAAAAAACTGAACCCCCAACGGCTCGAAAAATTGAACCCCAAACCCAAAAACCTAAATTCTAAACCCTAAACCCTAAACCCTAAACCCTAAACCCTAAACCCTAAACCCTTCCTACCTATAGGCTCTGAAGCCCTCAGCCGGAGGGGCCAACGACCTCCTTGTACCGAAGACCCGCAGTGAAGCGTTGGCTGCCGTGTGCGCGGTTTAGGGTTATAGGGTTATAGGGTTATAGGGTTATAGGGTTATAGGGTTAGAGGGTTAGAGGGTTATAGGGTTATAGGGTTATAGGGTTATAGGGTTATAGGGTTATAGGGTTATAGGGTTATAGGGTTATAGGGTTAGAGGGTTAGAGGGTTATAGGGTTATAGGGTTATAGGGTTATAGGGTTATAGGGTTATAGGGTTATAGGGTTATAGGGTTATAGGGTTAGAGGGTTATAGGGTTATAGGGTTATAGGGTTATAGGGTTAGAGGGTTATAGGGTTATAGGGTTATAGGGTTATAGGGTTATAGGGTTATAGGGTTATAGGGTTATAGGGTTATGTATGTAGGACCTTTATGCGTTATTTGACGGTCCTGCTTCGCCTTCCAAAACTTTAAGGATTTTAAGGAATTTAGGGGTTTTCCAAAATTTTAAAAGGACCACAAAATCCTTAAAATTTTGAAAGCCCGGACCTTTCAAAATTTTAAGGATTTTAAGGAATTTAACGCCGTTTAAATTTCTTAAAATCCTTAAAATCCTTAAAATTTTGAAAGAAAATTAAATTATTTTCCGGAAAGAGGCAGGCCCATTTAAAATTTTAAAAATCCTTAAAATCCTTAAAATCCTTAAAATTTTGAAAGGTTGGGGCTTTCAAAATTTTAAGGGTTTTAAGGAATTTAAGGCCTTTTAAATTTCTTAAAAACCTTAAAATCCTTGAAATTTTGAAAGAAAATTAAATTATTTTCCGGAAAGAGGCAGGCCCATTTAAAATTTTAACAATCCTTAAAATCCTTAAAATCCTTAAAATTTTGAAAGCCCGGGCCTTTCAAAATTTTAAGGATTTTAAGGAATTTAAGGCCTTTAAATTTCTTAAAATCCTTAAAATTTTGAAAGAAAACTAAATTATTTTCCGGAAAGAGGCAGGCCCATTTAAAATTTTAAAAATCCTTAAAATCCTTAAAATCCTTAAAAGTTTGAAAGCCCGGGCCTTTCAAAATTTTAATGATTTTAAGGAATTTAAGGCCTTTTAAATTTCTTAAAATCCTTAAAATCCTTAAAATCCATAAAATCCTTAAAATCCTTAAAAATTAGAAAGAAAATTCAATTATTTTCCGGAAAGAGGCAGGCCCATTTAAAATTTTAAAAATCCTTAAAATCCTTAAAATCCTTAAAATTTTGAAAGGTTGGGGCTTTCAAAATTTTAAGGATTTTAAGGAATTTAACGCCTTTTAAATTTCTTAAAATCCTTAAAATCCTTAAAATTTTGAAAGAAAATTAATTTTTCCGGAAAGAGGCAGGCCCATTTAAAATTTCAAAAATCCTTAAAATCCTTAAAATCCTTAAAATTTTGAAAGGTTGGGGCTTTCAAAATTTTAAGGATTTTAAGGAATTTAAGGCCTTTTAAATTTCTTAAAATCCTTAAAATCCTTAAAATCCTTAAACTTTTGAAAGAAAATTCAATTATTTTCCGGAAAGAGGCAGGCCCATTTACAATTTTAAAAATCCTTAAAATCCTTAAAATCCTTAAAATTTTGAAAGGTTGGGGCTTTCAAAATTTTAAGGATTTTAAGGAATTTAATGCCTTTTAAATTTCTTAAAATCCTTAAAATCCTTTAAATGTTGAAAGAAAATTAAATTATTTTCCGGAAAGAGGCAGGCCCATTTAAAATTTTAAAAATCCTTAAAATCCTTAAAATCCTTAAAATTTTGAAAGCCCGGGCCTTTCAAAATTTTAAGGATTTTAAGGAATTTAAGGCCTGTTAAATTTCTTAAAATCCTTAAAATCCTTAAAATTTTGAAAGAAAATTAAATCATTTTCCGGAAAGAGGCAGGCCCATTTAAAATTTTAAAAATCCTTAAAATCCTTAAAATCCTTAAAATTTTGAAAGCCCGGGCCTTTCAAAATTTTAAGGATTTTAAGGAATTTAAGGCCTTTTAAATTTCTTAAAATCCTTAAAATCCTTAAAATTTTGAAAGAAAATTAAATTATTTTCCGGAAAGAGGCAGGCCCATTTAAAATTTTAAAAATCCTTAAAATCCTTAAAATCCTTAAAATTTTGAAAGGTTGGGGCTTTCAAAATTTTAAGGATTTTAAGGAATTTAAGGCCTTTTAAATTTCTTAAAATCCTTAAAATCCTTAAAATTTTGAAAGAAAATTAAATCATTCTCCGGAAAGAGGCAGGCCCATTTAAAATTTCAAAATCCTTAAAATCCTTAAAATCCTTAAAATTTTGAAAGGTTGGGGCTTTCAAAATTTTAAGGATTTTAAGGAATTTAAGGCCTTTTAAATTTCTTAAAATCCTTAAAATCCTTAAAATCCTTAAATTTTGAAAGAAAATTAAATTATTTTCCGGAAAGAGGCAGGCCCATTTAAAATTTTAAAAATCCTTAAAATCCTTAAAATCCTTAAAATTTTGAAAGGTTGGGGCTTTCAAAATTTTAAGGATTTTAAGGATTTTAAGGATTTTTAAAATTTTAAATGGGCCTGACTCTTTCCGGAATATATTTTAATTTTATTTCAAAATTTTAAGGATTTTAAGGATTTTAAGAAATTTAAAAGGCGCTAAATTCCTTAAAATCCTTAAAATTTTGAAAGCCCCAACCTTTCAAAATTTTAAGGATTTTAAGGATTTTAATGATTTTTAAAATTTTAAATGGGCCTGCCTCTTTCCGGAAAATAATTTAATTTTCTTTCAAAATTTTAAGGATTTTAAGGATTTTAAGAAATTTAAAAGGCCTTAAATTCCTTAAAATCCTTAAAATTTTGAAAGGCCCGGGCTTTCAAAATTTTAAGGATTTTAAGGATTTTAAGGATTTTTAACATTTTAAATGGGCCTGCCTCTTTCCGGAAAATGATTTAATTTTCTTTCAAAATTTTAAGGATTTTAATTATTTTAAGAAATTTAAAAGGCCTTAAATTCCTTAAAATCCTTAAAATTTTGAAAGGCCCGGACTTTCAAAATTTTGAGGATTTTAAGGATTTTAAGGATTTTTAAAATTGTAAATGGGCCTGCCTCTTTCCGGAAAATAATATAATTTTCTTGCAAAATTTTAGGGATTTTAAGGATTTTAAGGATTTTAAGAAATTTACAAGGCCTTAAATTCCTTAAAATCCTTAAAATTTTGAAAGACCCAACCTTACAAAATTTTAAGGATTTTAAGGATTTTAAGGATTTTTAAAATTTTAAATGGGCCTGCCTCTTTCCGGAAAATAATTTAATTTTCTTTCAAAATTTTAAGGATTTTAAGGATTTTAAGGATTTTAAGAAATTTAAAAGGCCTTAAATTCCTTAAAATCCTTAAAATTTTGAAAGGCCCGGGCTTTCAAAATTTTAAGGATTTTAAGGATTTTAAGGATTTTTAAAATTTTAAATGGGCCTGCCTCTTTCCGGAAAATGATTTAATTTTCTTTCAAAATTTTAAGGATTTTAAGGATTTTAAGGATTTTAAGAAATTTAAAAGGCCTTAAATTCCTTAAAATCCTTAAAATTTTGAAAGGCCCGGGCTTTCAAAATTTTAAGGATTTTAAGGATTTTTAAAATTTTAAATGGGCCTGCCTCTTTCCGGAAAATAATTTAATTTTCTTTCAAAATTTTTTTAAGGATTTTAAGGATTTTAAGAAATTTAAAAGGCTTAAATTCCTTAAAATCCTTAAAATTTTGAAAGGCCCGGGCTTTCAAAATTTTAAGGATTTTAAGGATTTTAAGGATTTTTAAAATTTTAAATGGGCCTGCCTCTTTCCGGAGAATGATTTAATTTTCTTTCAAAATTTTAAGGTAAGGATTTTAAGGATTTTAAGAAATTTAAAAGGCTTAAATTCCTTAAAATCCTTAAAATTTTGAAAGGCCCGGGCTTTCAAAATTTTAAGGATTTTAAGGATTTTAAGGATTTTTAAAATTTTAAATGGGCCTGCCTCTTTCCGGAAAATAATTTAATTTTCTTTCAAAATTTTAAGGATTTTAAGGATTTTAAGGATTTTTAAAATTTTAAATGGGCCTGCCTCTTTCCGGAAAATAATTTAATTTTCTTTCAAAATTTTTAAGGATTTTAAGGATTTTAAGGATTTTAAGAAATTTAAAAGGCGTTAAATTCCTTAAAATCCTTAAAATTTTGAAAGGCCCGGGCTTTCAAAATTTTGAGGATTTTAAGGATTTTAAGGATTTTTAAAATTTTAAATGGGCCTGCCTCTTTCCGGAAAATAATCTAATTTTCTTGCAAAATTTTAAGGATTTTAAGGATTTTAAGGATTTTAAGAAATTTAAAAGGCCTTAAATTCCTTAAAATCCTTAAAATTTTGAAAGGCCCGGGCTTTCAAAATTTTAAGGATTTTAAGGATTTTAAGGATTTTTAAAATTTTAAATGGGCCTGCCTCTTTCCGGAAAATAATTTAATTTTCTTTCAAAATTTTAAGGATTTTAAGGATTTTAAGAATTTAAAATGCCTTAAATTCCTTAAAATCCTTAAAATATTGAAAGGTCCGGGCTTTCAAAATTTTAAGGGTTTTCAGGATTTTAAGGATTTTAAAATTTTAAATGGGCCTGACTTTTCCGGAAAATAAATTTATTTTCCAATAGTTTTACTGAGTTTATTTTTTTTATTTAAATGGGCCTGACCCTTTCTGGAAAATACTTGAATATTAGTTTAAAATTTGATAGATTTTAAGGAAACTAGGGGCATTTCAATATTTGGAAAGGCCATGAAGTTCCATGGGTACGTTATATTTTTGGATTTTTGTTTGTAATTTTTAGCAAATAAACCATTTAAGTTTTTTTTTTGCAATTTTCCTGAAATTCTGAAAGCCTAGGCCTTACAAGAAAAATAAAAAAAACAGCAACACAAATACTCATTTAAAATATTTAAATGCGCTTCTTAGTCCTTTTAAAAAAGAACATTTTGTTTTGTTAATTCATAAGGCTTGTAAAAAAAGCCGGGGGTCCGGGGACGAGCGTTAACAAAAGCATTCCCCTTGAATATTTCTCCCGCGAAACTTTTCTCCCGCGAATTTTGGCGGGAGAAATTCCCGCGAGCTCTCCCTTGAGTTTTTCTGGTTTTCCCGTGGTTTCCCTTTGATGTTTTTTTTGGTTTCCCTTCAGTTTCCCGTGAGAGTCAAATCTTCCTTTTACTGTTCCCTTGGACTTCCCTTTGAACTTCCCTTGGTTTTCCCTCGGATCCCCTTCGAAATTAAAACGCATCCCGCGAGAAATCTCGCAAGACTTCAAAAATAAGGGCTTCCTTTTCCCACGGGATTTCCCGCGAAGCAGGCCGTAGGCCCCGAGCTGTGGCTGTAGTCTGCAGGCCCCCGAGCTCTCTGACTGTAGAGTCTCCAGGCCCCCAAATGGGCCTGACCCTTTCCGGAAAATACTTGAATATTAGTTTAAATTTTGATAGATTTTAAGGAAACTAGGGGCATTTCAATATTTTGAAAGGCCATGAAGTTCCATGGGTACCTTATATTTTTGGATTTTTGTTTGTAATTTTTAGCAAATAAACCATTTAAGTTTTTTTTGCAATTTTCCTGAAATTCTGAAAGCCTAGGCCTTACAAGAAAAATAAAAAAACAGCAACAAAAATACTCATTTAAAATATTTAAATGCGCTTCTTAGTCCTTTTAAAAAAGAACATTTTGTTTTGTTAATTCATAAGGCTTGTAAAAAAAGCCGGGGGTCCGGGGACGAGCGTTAACAAAAGCATTCCCCTTGAATATTTCTCCCGCGAAACTTTTCTCCCGCGAATTTTGGCGGGAGAAATTCCCGCGAGCTCTCCCTTGAGTTTTCCTGGTTTTCCCGTGGTTTCCCTTTGATTTTTTTTTGGTTTCCCTTCAGTTTCCCGTGAGAGTCAAAGCTTCCTTTTACTGTTCCCTTGGACTTCCCTTTGAACTTCCCTTGGTTTTCCCTCGGATCCCCTTCGAAATTAAAACGCATCCCGCGAGAAATCTCGCAAGACTTCAAAAATAAGGGCTTCCTTTTCCCACGGGATTTCCCGCGAAGCAGGCCGTAGGCCCCGAGCTGTGGCTGTAGTCTGCAGGCCCCCGAGCTCTCTGACTGTAGTCTCCAGGCCCCCGGGCTCTCTCGTTGTCACCAGGGTCCGGGCTGTCTGGCTGTAGTCTGCAGGCCCCCGAGCTCTCTGACTGTAGAGTCTCCAGGCCTTTGGGCTCGCTGTAGTCACCAGGGTCCCGGGCAGTCTCAGGCCCCCGAGCTCTCTGACTGTAGTCTCCAGGCCCCCGGTCTGTCTCGCTGTAGTCACCAGGCCCCCGGGCTGTCTGGCTGTAGTCTGCAGGCCCCCGAGCTCTCTGACTGTAGTCTCCAGCCCCCCGGGCTCTCGTGCTTGCTTGGGTTTATATTGTTTTTTACTTAATTAGATTGACTTAAGTAATTGAAATAATTTAAAGAATTTAAGTATCGAAATTTATTTAAATAATTAAATAACTTAAATATGACGGGCAGGTTTCGGATTTAAATTACTTAATGTTATTTAACTTCGGCCGGGAATTAAATAATGTGAATAATTTGTAAATAATATCAACAATTTACATAATGTAAATAATTGAAATAGTTTAAATAATTTAAATAATTTAAATCCGAAAAGGGGGGGACCACCCCCCCCCTGCCCCCTAAGACTTAAATAATTCAAATAACTTAAATCCGAAACCTCCCCGTCTTATTTACACTTTTTGAATTATTTAATTCTGGGGAGGGGGGGGGTGGTCCCCCCCCCGCCCGCCGGATTTAAATCATTTTTCATTATTTAAACTATCTAAATTCTTTAAATCGCCTGGGAATCAAATAATTTCAATTTGAATATGACGGGCAGGTTTCGGATTTAAAATATTTAAATTATCTAATTCGGCCGGGATTTAAATAATTTAAATAATTTAAACAATTATTTAAGGCTTCGAGCGGATTTAAATTATTTACATAATTTCAATAATTTCAATAATTTAAATCCGAAAAGGGGGGGGGGGCCACCCGCCCTGCCCCCTAAGGATTAAACAATTTAAATAATTTAAATCCGAAACCTCCCCGTCTTATTTAAATTATTTAATTATGTAATTCTGGGGAGGGGGGGTGGTCCCCCCCCCTTTCGGATTTAAATTTTTAAAATTATTAGATTGTTTAAAATATTTGAATTATTTAAATTATGGCACGGCTCTACTGACACATATTCCGCGGAAAGATTGTCATGTTTTTGGTGAAATTTACGAACACTTACCCCCCGATAAGCAAGATCTTGGAACCACTCCGCGTACTCAGCCTTTAAGAGTTTAAGGGGGTTTCAAATTCAGGGATACTTATATTTGCTCCTGTAAACTTACGAACACTTACCCCCCGATAAGCAAGACTTGGAACCTGCAGACAACAACAAACAGGTCTGTCGCAAAACCGCGACCATTGATACATACCCCCTGTAACGGGGTATGTCGCGTATGTGGGCCGCGGCCCGGTTACAAGCAATTAATATTGGCACGCGGCCATTTGTTTGCAAGAAACAGGGGTCTGCATACCGCAGCAAAACATAAACACATGATGACGATGCGAACAACTGACTAGATGATGAAGATGATGAGGATGAACAAGATCAAGGAGCTGATGAAGATGATGAAGATGATGAAGATGATGATGCTGCTGGGAAAGCTTTATGCAATTGATGCAGTGAAGTTATGCCAGTACAATGAAAGGACTCATGCAGATGAAGAGTGTGATGACAATGATGATAGAGCTTTGCGCTTTATTTTGTCACCCCGTCTCCTTGCTTCCTGTCTCTTCTCTTCTTTCTAGTACCCTTCCAGAAAAATGGCATCCTTGTTCTCTCGCCTCTCTCACTTCCCTTTCCCTTCTCTCTTTCTGTTACTTTTTGACTGATGAACAACAAGAAAGAAACTTGCAGGATAAAACAGTGGCAGGGTAAGCAGACGTTGCGCGTGGACCTTGCCGTACTTCATCATATCCCTCTTCTCGGCCCATCTCTTCTGCTCCTTTCCTTACTCTTCTCCTTTTCATAATTATTCCTCTTTAGTTGTTCTTATCTGGAAAAGAAAGAGGGAAGGGAGAGATAAGGGAGGGAGGATAGATAAAGAAGAGTGCCATCTTCTCTGCGCCTTGTTTTGTCTCTCCCTCTTCTCTATTCATCTCTCTTCTATTCTTTTCTTTGCTGTTCTATTGAAATTGGATTCCCTGTATCTCTCCTCTGTCCTTCTCTCTCGCTCCTCTTCTCCTGTTCCCCTCTAAACGATTGCTCTTTACAGATAGGTGCCCTCCCTCCTCTTCAGGAAATCTCTTTTCGCTTATTTTGCTTTTTGAAGCGAATAAAACAACGGATAAGAGAGGAAAGGGAATGACTAAGTAAAGACAGGAGCTCTTCAATAGGTGCCCTCCCTCCTCTTCAGGAAATCTCTTTTCCCTTATTTTGCTTTTTGAAGCGAAGAAAACAACAGATAAGAAGAGAGGAAAGGGAATGACTAAGTAAAGAGAGGAGCTCTTCAATTTCCCTCCCTATATCTGATGTTACTTTTCCTTCTTGGGCGGTGCCCTTCTTTCTCCCTTGAAGATGCAGAAAACGATCAGGAAGGACACCCGTTCCATCGCCCATATATAGACAGAGATAAATCATGAGCATCAGCTGGGTTTGCTGCCGATCCAAAATGGGCGTCCCTTTTAATCGCTTTCTGTGTCTTGAAACGAGCAAAAGGGGCACCCTTACTAAGTGTTTTCTTGTGGTGTCCCTTTTCTTCGCTTGAAGATGCAGAAAACGATCCAAAAAGGACACCCGTTCCATCGCCCATATATGGGGAGAGAGATAAATCATGAGCATCAGCTGGGTTTGCTGCCAATCCAAAATGGGCGCCCCTTTTAATCGCTTGCTGTGTCTTCAAACGAGCAAAAGGGACACCCTAAGTGTTTTCTTGTGGTGTCCCTTTTCTTCGCTTGAAGATGCAGAAAACGATCTAAAAGGACACCTGTTCCATCGCCCATATAGAGGGAGAGAGAGGGAGAGAGAGAGAGAGAGAGAGAGAGAGAGAGAGAGAGAAATCATGAGCATCAGCTGGGTTGGCTGCCAATCCAAAATGGGCGTCCCTTTTAATCGCTTTCTGTGTCTTCAAACGAGCAAAAGGGACACCCTAAGTGCTTTCTTGTGGGGTGTCCCTTTTCCTCGCTTGAAGATGCAGAAAACGATCAAAAAGGACACCCATTCCATCGCCCATATAGAGAGAGAGAGAGAGAGAGAGAGAGAGAGAAAAAGAATCATGAGCATCAGCTGGGTTGGCTGCCAATCCAAAATGGACGTCCCTTTTAATCGCTTTCTGTGTCTTCAAACGAGCAAAAGGGACACCCTAAGTGCTTTCTTGTGGGGTGTCCCTTTTCCTCGCTTGAAGATGCAGAAAACGATCAAAAAGGACACCCATTCCATCGCCCATAGAGAGAGAGAGAGAGAGAGAGAGAGAGAGAGAGAGAGAGAGAGAGAAAAAGAATCATGAGCATCAGCTGGGTTGGCTGCCAATCCAAAATGGACGTCCCTTTTAATCGCTTTCTGTGTCTTCAAACGAGCAAAAGGGACACCCTAAGTGCTTTCTTGTGGGGTGTCCCTTTTCCTCGCTTGAAGATGCAGAAAACGATCAAAAAGGACACCCATTCCATCGCCCATATATATATATAGAGAGAGAGAGAGAGAAAAAATCATGAGCATCAGCTGGGTTGGCTGCCAATCCAAAATGGACGTCCCTTTTAATCGCTTTCTGTGTCTTCAAACGAACAAAAGAAAACACTTAGGTTCCTCACTTGAAGATGCAGGAAACGGCCCAACAAGGACACCCGTTCCATCGCCCATATATGGAGAGAGAGAGAGAGGGAGAAAGGAAAAAATCATGAGCATCAGCTGGGTTTGCTTACATGTTCATTGTTATTCCTTTTGTTTTTTTCTAACGGAAATGAACAAGAGAAGAGAAAAATAAGAACCAGAGGAAAGATGAAAACGAGCACCATCTTCTCTTTGCCTGATTTTTGCATTTCGCCTGTCCTCATTTCTCTTCCATTCTTTTCATTGCTCTTCCATTTAGAGTTGCATTCCTGTTGATCTCTCCTCTCTCCTTTCTCTCTCC
Organism: Symbiodinium natans; assembly: GCA_905221605.1. Lineage (NCBI taxonomy): Eukaryota > Dinophyceae > Suessiales > Symbiodiniaceae > Symbiodinium > Symbiodinium natans. The sequence continues at coordinate 978,222 of CAJNDS010000358.1, forward strand.
CTTCTCTTCTCTTGTTCTCCTTTAAATCTCAAAAACACACAAAAGGAAGCTTCTTTTCCTTGTTGAATGAAGAATGAAAAAAGAAGAAAAGAGATAGGGAAAGAAATTGAAGAGCTCCACTGCCTATTGGTTCATTCCATTTCCTCTCTTTCTATGTGTTGTTTTCCTTGTCGTTTCAGAAAGCAAGCAAAATAAGGGCAAGGGGGCTTCCTGAAGAGGAGAGAGGGCACCTATCTGCGAAGAGGTCTTGTCCTTTTTAAGAATAGAGGGAAAAGGGAACAAGGAAGGGAGAGATGATAGACAAAGAAGAGTGCCATCTTCTTTGCGCCTTGTTGTGTTCCTCCGTCTCCTTGTTTCTTGTCTCCTCTCTTCTGTTCAGTACCCTTCCAGAAAATTAAAATGGCCTCCTTGTTGTCTCTCCTCTCTCACTTCCCTTTCCCTTCTCTCCTTCTGTTTCCGTTTAACTGACAAAGCACAAGACAGGTATGATAAAGCAGTGGAAGGTAAAGCAGAGGGTGACTCCTTGCGCTTGGACCTTGCCGTACTTCATCATGTCCCTCTTCTCGGCCTATCTCTTCTGCTCTTTTCCTTACTCTTCTCCTTTTCATAAATTCTTCCTCTTTAGTTGTTCTTATTTCGAAAAGAAAGAGGGAAGGGAGAGATAAGGGAGGGAGGATAGATAAAGAAGAGTGCCATCTTCTCAGCGCCTCGTTTTGTCTCTCCCTCTTCTCTATTCATCTCTCTTCTATTCTTTTCTTTGCTATTCCATTGAAATTGGATTCCTGTTATCTCTCCCCTCTCCTTCTCTCTCGCTCCTCTTCTCCTGTTCCCCTCTAAATGACAAAAAACACAAGAAAGGAAGAACAAGAGGGGCATGTGTTGCAATAAAGCAGGAAGGGAATTGAAGAGCTCCTCTCGCTACTTTCTCATGCCCTTTCCTTTCTATCTACCACAATCTACCACACCAAAACACGACTCTCAGCTTCCAAATATACTTCATCATGGGGAGAAGGGACATACTTCATCACAGACTTGGCCCACAGGGAGAGGGGATATACTTCATCACGCTGCTGGGGGGCTGGATCACAAACATGGCCCACGGGGCGAGGGGACATACTTCAGCCACAAAGAGAGGGAACCTACTTCATCACGCTGGTGGGAGGCTGGATCACAAACCTGGCCTACGGGGAGAGGGGACATGCTTCATCACAAATTTGGCCCACGGGGAGAGGGGACATACTTCATCACAAATTTGGCCCGCGGGGAGAAGGGACATACTTCATCACAGACTTGGCTCACAGGAGGCGCCAAAATAATCTAAATAATCTAATTATTCAAACCCATTGGTTCCTCTGGAAACCCAACCATTTAAATAATTTAAAGAATTTAATTATTCAAATACCTGGATTTAAATATTTTAGTTCTGGGGCGTCCCATCAAAAGGGAATAGGGAGAGACAAGGGAGAGATGATATATATAGAGCTTTGCGCTTTATTTTGTCACTCCGTCTCCTTGCTTCCTGTCTCTTCTCTTCTTTCCAGCACCCTTCCAGAAAAATGGCATCCTTGTTCTCTCTCCTCTCTCACTTCCCTTTCCCTTCTCTCTTTCTGTTACTTTTTAACTGATGAACAACAAGAAAGGAACTTGCAGGATAAAACAGTGGCAGGGTAAGCAGAGGTTGCGCGTGGACCTTGCCGTACTTCATCATATCCCTCTTCTCGGCCTATCTCTTCTGCTCCTTTCCTTACTCTTCTCCTTTTCATAATTATTCCTCTTTAGTTGTTCTTATCTGGAAAAGAAAGAGGGAAGGGAGAGATAAGGGAGGGAGGATAGATAAAGAAGAGTGCCATCTTCTCTGCGCCTTGTTTTGTCTCTCCCTCTTCTCTATTCATCTCTCTTCTATTCTTTTCTTTGCTGTTCTATTGAAATTGGATTCCCTGTATCTCTCCTCTGTCCTTCTCTCTCGCTCCTCTTCTCCTGTTCCCCTCTAAACGATTGCTCTTTACAGATAGGTGCCCTCCCTCCTCTTCAGGAAATCTCTTTTCGCTTATTTTGCTTTTTGAAGCGAATAAAACAACGGATAAGAGAGGAAAGGGAATGACTAAGTAAAGACAGGAGCTCTTCAATAGGTGCCCTCCCTCCTCTTCAGGAAATCTCTTTTCCCGTATTTTGCTTTTTGAAGCGAAGAAAACAACAGATAAGAAGAGAGGAAAGGGAATGACTAAGTAAAGAGAGGAGCTCTTCAATTTCCCTCCCTATATCTGATGTTACTTTTCCTTCTTGGGCGGTGCCCTTCTTTCTCCCTTGAAGATGCAGAAAACGATCAGGAAGGACACCCGTTCCATCGCCCATATATAGACAGAGATAAATCATGAGCATCAGCTGGGTTTGCTGCCGATCCAAAATGGGCGTCCCTTTTAATCGCTTTCTGTGTCTTGAAACGAGCAAAAGGGGCACCCTTACTAAGTGTTTTCTTGTGGTGTCACTTTTCTTCGCTTGAAGATGCAGAAAACGATCCAAAAAGGACACCCGTTCCATCGCCCATGTATGGGGAGAGAGATAAATCATGAGCATCAGCTGGGTTTGCTGCCAATCCAAAATGGGCGCCCCTTTTAATCGCTTGCTGTGTCTTCAAACGAGCAAAAGGGACACCCTAAGTGTTTTCTTGTGGTGCCCTTTTCTTCGCTTGAAGATGCAGAACACGATCTTAAAGGACACCTGTTCCATCGCCCATATATAGAGGAGAGAGAGAGAGAGAGAGAAATCATGAGCATCAGCTGGGTTGGCTGCCAATCCAAAACGGGCGTCCCTTTTAATCGCTTTCTGTGTCTTCAAACGAGCAAAAGGGACACCCTAAGTGCTTTCTTGTGGGGTGTCCCTTTTCCTCGCTTGAAGATGCGGAAAACGATCAAAAAGGACACCCATTCCATCGCCCATATATATATAGAGAGAGAGAGAGAGAGAAAAAAAAATCATGAGCATCAGCTGGGTTGGCTGCCAATCCAAAATGGACGTCCCTTTTAATCGCTTTCTGTGTCTTCAAACGAACAAAAGAAAACACTTAGGTTCCTCACTTGAAGATGCAGGAAACGGCCCAACAAGGACACCCGTTCCATCGCCCATATATGGAGAGAGAGAGAGAGAGAGGGAGAAAGGAAAAAATCATGAGCATCAGCTGGGTTTGCTTACATGTTCATTGTTATTCCTTTTGTTTTTTCTAACGGAAATGAACAAGAGAAGAGAAAAATAAGAACCAGAGGAAAGATGAAAACGAGCACCATCTTCTCTTTGCCTGATTTTTGCATTTCGCCTGTCCTCATTTCTCTTCCATTCTTTTCATTGCTCTTCCATTTAGAGTTGCATTCCTGTTGATCTCTCCTCTCTCCTTTCTCTCTCCCTTCTCTTCTCTTGTTCTCCTTTAAATCTCAAAAACACACAGTGAGGAAGACAAGCTTCGAGGCGCTGGAGCCGTGCCGTTTTCAGGCATCGGCTTGGTCAACGAGTTGCTATTTGTTGTCCGCAAAGTTAGTGTCTTAAGATTGTTCACCGATTGTTGTATGATGGTCACTGATTATCCGAGAAGTTTTCGCGGGTCTTTTGCAATGGGTGCTGTCGTTGCTTTTTTTTGTTGGCTCCTTCTCGGCGGGGCAGTGGCTTCTGCGGTCATGGGAGTGTCCGTGGCGGAGGTGGACTGTAGCGGGTTGTGCGGCTGCATGATTCCAATGCTTGCGGTAAAGGCATGTGTCTCAAGGTGATTTTCTGTGGGAGTGTTTTCTGCACGAGACGGTTCAGGGCACTGCAGGACTCGCGTCCACTTCAGTTTGTGAAGAAGAGTACGAAGTTCGACAGATTGTCGAACCGACGTCTGTACGCGTTGAATGATAATGTAGATGTCTTGAAAGAGTTAGGGCATCTTCATGAGAAGAAGCCTCTTTCAGTAGCAGTGATCTTTGCCGACGCACACCAAGCAACAATTGTGCACGACAGCTGGCGAGACTTGGCGTCGGCCGCAGCAGTTTCCCGAGTCAGGAAGACAAGCTCCGAGGCGCCGCAGCCGTGCCGTCTTCAGGCATCGGCTTGGTCGGACTTGGTCGACCAGTTGCTATTGGTTGCCCGCAAAAATAGTGTCTTAAGATTGTTCACCGGTTGTTGTATGATGGTCACTGATTACGCGAGACGTTTTCGCAGGTCTTTTGCAATGGGTGCCGTCGTTGCTTTTTTTTGGTCGGCTCCTTATCGGCGGGGCAGTGGCTTCTGCGGTCATGGGTGCGTCCGTGGCGGAGGTGGACTGTAGCGGATTGTGCGGTTGTATGATTCCAATGCTTGCGGTAAAGGCAGTGATTTTCTGCGGGGGTGTTTTCTGCACGAGACGGTTCAGGGCACTGCAGGACTCGCGTCCACTTCAGTTTGTGAAGAAGAGTACGAAGTTTTACAGGTTGTCGAACCGACGTCTGTACGCGTTGAATGATAATGTAGATGTCTTGAAAGAGTTAGGGCATCTTCATGAGAAGATGCCTCTTTCAGTAGCAGTGATCTTTGCCGATCCACACCAAGCAACAATTGGGCACGACAGCTGACAGGACACTGCAATGTGCGCACAACGGTGCGCAGCTCGACCCGAGAGACCGCTTGGATCATCCCCCACGCAAGAGCAGAAGTGATAGCTAGTATTCGTTGCCAACATCTGACTGCGTCTGTACGTTCACATCAAAAAAGAGTAAATTATAAATCGTAAACCCTAAACCCTAAGAGAACGAAATTGGTGAATTTGTGCTTCAGGTTTCTTGGATTTAGTTTGTTTATAGGTTTTTAAATACAAAACAAGAGAGAACGTCAAATAATACATAAAGGTCCATGCCACATAGGGTTATAGGGTTATAGGGTTATAGGGTTATAGGGTTATAGGGTTATAGGGTTATAGGGTTATAGGGTTATAGGGTTTAGGGTTTAGGGTCTCCTCTTAGATTGTGTGGAGAGGCTTTGGGGGCTTTTGGGACATGGGGCTGGGCGCTTGAAGCTCGAGGGTTTGAGGTTAGGTTCCATGGCTGAGCTAGGACGTAAGCGACGGGTTTTCAGGGTGGTGCGCGCTTTTGTCATGGTCTGATCTGGACTTTCCAAAGTAGCTAGCAGAGAGCATCAGAGGGGCGGGCCATTTTTTGCGCATGAGACGGATGAGTGGAGGGGGGTGAGGGGAACCGAGGCGGAAGGTGGGAATGAGAGCTTCTTTGTCTAACCCTAAACCCTGAACCCTAAACGCTAAACCCTAAACCCTAAACCCTAAACCGGCTGTGGAGGTACGATCCCTCCACGACCACCTGGTTTGAGCACGCGGGAGGCGGGACCAGCGTCCGCTTCGGAGGATGTTTTCTTGGAGGTTCAGGGCACTTAGTAGCAAATGGGGGTTTAGGGTTTAGAGTTTAGGGTTTAGGGTTTAGGGTAGCTAGAACCCACATATTCAGCCCCTTAAGTACGCTAATAGGGTTATCGGGCTATAAGTACAGTTATATTGCCAGTATTCTCATTGTGTTACTACGTACCATGAACCTCCAGGTGGGGCTTGCGCTTGTGAGGGCTTCCGACCTGAGGGTCGTCAAGTGTAGAGCCAAGCCCTAAACCCGAAGCCAAAGAGCCCAATATTGCTTAATCAAGGAATATACCTTAAATCATATTCAAGATCCCTGTATGATTTAAGGTGTATTCCTTAATTAAGCAATATTGGGCGAGAAGCCTTAAAAGTTCTAAGCCCTAAACCCTAAGCCCTGGTATGCTGGTTCGCAGTGCAATCGCGCTCAGTTGCTCAGACTCAGAGACAGCGCCGAGAAAAACCCTAAGCCCTAAACCCTAAAAGCCCCAAAAGCCCTAAAAGCCCTAAAAACCCTAAAGCCCTAAACCCTACCCCAAAAAATGGGCCCAAAACCCTACCTCCCCCACCCCCCTGAGATTGCAGCCCTGAGATTGCAACCCTAAACCCTAAACCCTCTCCACCATATATATATATATATTTATATTTATATTTATATTTATTTATTTATTTATTTACACCTTAATTGAGTTTCAGAATTTTGCCGTTTTTATTTCAAAGTTTGGCCGCTTTATTTTGCTTTCTCAATGTTATGGGATTCTCTGGGTGGGTGGGTATTATATCTGAGCCGTAGAGAGAGCTTTACCATAAAACTGCTCGACTCGGAGTGCTGAACCCTACACCCTAAACCCTAAACCCTAAACCCTAAACCCTAAACCCTAAACCCTAAACCCTAAACCCTAAACCCTAAACCCTAAACCCTAAACCCTACTTGAGATTGCGAGGCCACGGTATCCCAACGGGCACTGGACCCTTCAAACACGAGCTTCAGGCCTTGGCAACTCCGGCTCCCTATGGGGGGGGTTTGCGAAATTTGGGCTTAGGGTTTAGGGTTTGTTTAGGGTTTAGGGTTAGGTTTTAGGGCTTGAGAGATTGGGGGTTTCAGTGTTTCCCGTAAACCCTGGACCTAAACCCTGAAGAAAAACCTTGGTTCGAGTGATTTGGGGTTTCAGCTGGGCTAGGGTTGATCTAAGCCTAACCCTCAACCCTAAACTGCAGAAGTTGATGGCCCCCTGTGGCATTCCCAAATATGCGAGTTTACGAAATAGGGGCCCCGAGTATAGACCCCCAAATCGTAGGTTTCCTTTATAATGAGTATCCGAATAAGGTACCCTGAACCCGCAACCCTAAACCTTAAACCCTAAACCCTAAACCCTAAACCCTAAATTCCTATCTTGATACAGGGCCTGAGGTAGACTCCCTCCCAGGTTGGGAGAAAGGAGCCCGCGAGCACCTCAAACCCCTCAAGCAAAGTACTTGGAGGTTCAGGGTACATAGGTAACGAATTAATTGTAACTATGCTTAGAACCCAATGATAACCCTTTTAGGGTACTTGAGGGGCTTATATTTAAGGGGCTGATAAGTGGGTTATAACTACACTTGTAATTGGTTACTATGTGCCCTGAACCTGCAAGTAGACCTTTCAGCCCTTGATGCTTAAGCGCCTATAGTAGGCATAAACCCTGAACCACGAACCCTGAAACCCCCTAAAACCCCTCAACCCTGAAACTCTCAACCCCCAAACGTTGCCTAAGCCCTGAAACCCCCTAAACCAAAGGGTGTTGTGGTAGCATCGACTACACCACCCCTAAACCCTAAATACCCTGAAAGCCCCAAAAAGTTGCCCCCCTGCGTCTCTGCTGAAACCCTAAACCCTAAACCTTAAACCCTAACCCCTAAACCCTAAACCAACCTGTTGCTCATGTCCGCATTGCAGCTGCTCATGTCAATGGCCTTCTGGATTTGGTGCTTTACTTTGTCATAGCGGGGATTTTTTTTTTATTTTTAAGGGTACTTAGACTCAGTAAGGAATAGAAAGTTAGATTTTTAATAGCATCCCAACCATGAACTAGTTTAGGGTTTTAGGGTTTAGGGTTTAGGGTTTAGGGTTTCGGGTTTAGGGTTTAGGGTTTAGGGTTGCTTTCCGCAGACAGCCATGACATAATGACATGGCAGGAAGCAGCTCTCGCCACAAGAAGTTTAGGGGTTTAGGGATTAGGGGTTGAGGGGTTGAGGGGTTAGGGGTTTAGGGTTTAGGGTTTAGGGCTTAAGTTTTTTGGTGCAGCAGCATGGCGAAGATCCCGCAGAGCAACATCGCCTACAACTCCGACCAGGTGGCGAGTCAGATCAAGGGCTTGAATCCTAAACCCTAAACGCTAAACCCTAAACCCCTTGGGGTCTCTGAAGGATCTTAACGCGGCTCTGAGGTGGAACTACGGCCATGTAGGGAACTTTGATGACTCGGTAGGCTCTTAAGGGACATCTCACATTTCCCCCTTATTGGGATTACGAGTTTAGGGTTTTGAGTTGGGGTTTAGGCTTCAGGGTTTAGGGTTTAGGGCTTAGGGTTTAGGGTTTAGGGTTTGTCGGAATATTTTTCAGAGGCTTTCAGGGCCATCCGAGATGTTCAGTTGTCTAAATCATGGTCCCTCCCTTTTGGGGGTAGCCGAAATAAGAGGGGTCGCCTTATAATTAGGACCCCAAAAGGGACCATAGTCTAGAGACATCGCCCGATGACAAAAGAAGGTACACAGCTACAGTTACCCGTCAGTTTCTGGTTAGGTGTCTCCTGGAAAAGCCGGCACTGGGGCTTTAGGGTTTAGGGGTTAGGGTTCAGGGTTCAGGGTTTAGGGTTGGGCATGCCGACTTGGATGAGGTTGATGCGGAGGAGGGGCAAGTCTTGCTGGAGGAGAAGAACAAGAAGCGTGCCTCGGATGTCACAAGCATGGGGGAAGGGATTCGGGTCCTGAAGCCTGCAGGGATGTGAGTGCAACCGGACTGTAACTTGTCTGCCTGGGTTCTCTTCCGGTCACAGCGCAGCATGTAGTCTGGACTGAACGCTGTCGCGGGCAAGCACCAACATTGCGCCCTAAACTCCCAACTCCCCCTAGCTTAGCCAAAAGTGCACCCAAACCCCCTAACCCCCTCCCTAAAGTCCTAAACCCTAAACCCTAAACCCTAAACCCTAAACCCTAAAACCCTAACCCCCAAAATCTAAAAGCCCTATGCCCTAGACCCCCCAACTGTCTGTACAGCCCCCTAACAGCCGAAGCCCTCGCGGCTGGAGCTGCGACATGGTCAGCTTGGCAGGTCGTTTTTGGGATACCTAAAACACACAGAAGGTTTAAGGTTTAGGGTTTAGGTTTTAGGTTTTAGGTTTCGGGTGTAACAGCCCCGAAGTGGGG
>CAJNDS010000359.1:0-35488 GCA_905221605.1 Symbiodinium natans
CTCTCTGCCTCTCTGTCTCTCTGTCTCTCTGTCTCTCTGTCTCTCTGTCTCTCTGTCTCTCTGTCTCTCTGTCTCTCTGTCTCTCTGTCTCTCTGTCCCTCTGTCCCTCTGTCCCTCTGTCTCTCTGTCTCTCTGTCTCTCTGTCTCTCTGTCTCTCTGTCTCTCTGTCTCTCTGTCTCTCTGTCTCTCTGTCTCTCTGTCTCTCTGTCTCTCTGTCTCTCTCTCTCTCTCTCTCTCCACACGCTTAGCCCCCCCCCAGAGACAGTCTGTCTCTCTCTCTCTCTCTCTCTCTCTCTCTCTCTCTCTGAAAAACAAATATTATGAAACATGAAGGAGGAAAGATTACATTGATACTTATTTTGAGAAGGACAAGTATCTAGAAAGGACTTTGCTGTTTCCATGTTAGATTTTCAGGATACAGGCTTGGATAGGGTGTGGGTTTTGGGTATTGGTGTTATACTTTGGAATCAGGACGGAGGGGTGGTAGATACTGTGCTGTTACATTTTTACAACAAGGGTGGTGCTCTCTCATTATGTTGGCTGTTTGGGTGGGTTACGTCGAATCGTATGCCTTGGTGCTTACTTCTGGCAAGGGTGGGGTTCTTGATGCTGCTTGGTAAGCGAAACGACGGGACGGGGGTGGTATGCACTTTACTGTCATACTTCGGTTCTTTGTACAGGTTTTTCTATGCTTTAATTTCTATGAGTGTACCCACTATACCCAGAGACCAAAAAGGGAATCGCAGTTTCATTCTTGTTTTACAGGGGGGTGCTCTGCCCCATGTGAGCAAGAGCACCTTGAGCTCAAAGAAATAATCTGAGGAGGTGATGCGGGATTTGCTAACAAGAGATTCGGTACACTGTACGTCACGAAACGGTGGATCCCACGCGGGGCGAGAAAAAGAGGGGGGGGGGGGCGTTATGTGTATATGCGGAGTGTGGACACAAGCTGCTTTGTGCTGCTGCTTTGAGGCATTCAGGACGGGGATCGATTGCGATCATAGGGGCCCACTGCTTGAGCGAAATGGCGCACAGAACTGAGAGCCGGCTACCTCCGACTTGGTCGGATTCTCTCAGTCCTCTAAAGTTCCTGCTTGCTGCTGTTGGAGAGCTGCATGAAGTGAACGGGGTCTTCGTGCACATTCTCGGCGTCGGGCTGGAGCTGTTGCGCCAGGCTGTTGGATCGGTACCCTTTGCGCCACGGTTTGCGAATGAACGGCTTCCAAGGCTTCTTCGTGCACACGCCCGACTGGAACTTCGGAACCCACATGCCTTCAGAGCGGTCTCTCTGTCGAGTGTGTTGTCTCTCTGCATGTGTCTCTCTTGCCACGCTGCACTTAGCTACGCCAAACTTGCCAAACAAGACCCAAGGTGCAATCTCTATCGACGATGCACGCGACCTTATTCTCGATATATTGGCCGCACGATGTGATGTTCCCGAGGGCATGGTGGTACTCGACGAGCCCATAGACTTGCACCCGGCACTGTCGCATGTCCATGGGAGCAGGCGTCCTCCGTTGCGTCCATGCCCTCCAACCATACAGGGCCTTGTTCTTGGGCGTGGCAATCAGGTTGGTCTTGTTCGTGCTGATCTTCCAGGCGATGTAGTCATCGGCCGTCGGGCCATACGCGAGCTCGCAGGACTTCCAGCTCTTGCTGCCTGCCGCTTGCTGCCAGGAGGAGCAGAAGTCCCTAGCGTCCCTTGTGCTGAAGAGCAGCTCATACGGATCGTGGTGGTACTCCAAGTGAACGCCGAAGAGGTCCGAGGCTTGATCTAGAGAGGCCTGGCAATCTGCTCGCTCGCAGCCATGGGCATAGGGCATCACGGGGACAGGCATCTGCGGGTCGGAGTGGTCCATGAGCACGGTGACCTTCGGCTCCCATACATGTGACTCTTGAGAGCCACTCATATCAATTTTAATGCGACTCCAACTACTTACAGGTCGACAGGGCAACCCATATCCAACATTACCCAGCTATGAACCTGAACAAATCCTGAAATCGGAGAGGCAATGGAAAGACCTAGTCGCAGGTGCATTGATGACATGGTAATTGTCAGTAAGAGCGAACCACGGCGTCGTCGCCAACTTGGCGACCTCGCACAGATGCATGTGGGGCTCCTGCGTTGCCTGCTGCGTGGTCACCATGACCTCGCCGCTCGGGGAGGCAATCTTCTCCACTGTCTTCTTACCGGGGAAGTACTGAAGCATCAGGATGTTCTTGAAGGGGTGGTTGCTACGAGTGGTGTTCATCATGTGACCTGTGCTTTGGTCGTACACCGCCACTCCCAAAGTGACCTGGTCGTCTGCAAGGCTGTGGAACAGATTTCTGTCAGAGCCATGGCGAATGTAGGTCGGGACATCGAAGCTGTGATTCAAGAGCGTGTTGGCCTGCGACGGCAACGTAGCATCTCCGCAAGGGATTTGGAGCGCGTTTGTTTAAACTAGTTCGCGCCACTGTCACAAGGGGAAAAGCTACCTGTAGCCGACCTAGCAGCATAGTTGCCAATGAGCATCGAGTTCCCAGAGTAAGTCGAATCGGTGCCCTTGCTCTGGCAGAAAGCTGCAGCAAGCTCGTTCTCGGTGCCGTCCATGGCCGCCTGAGCAGAAACGTCTAGTCCAACCCCTACCCCTGCACCGTCCGCATCTTCTTTCGCGACATATTTCGGCTGACAAGGATGGAACGCTCACTGTAGGCAGTGCTGAAAGCTGGGCCTGAGTGATCATGGCGAAGGCCACATCGAAGGCCATGCCCTCCGTCATGCGAACGTTGCCTTCCCCGGTGAAGGTGTCGTGCAAAAACTTGAGCCACGGATGTTTCCTTCTGTTGAGAGAAAGAGAGGGCGACAACGAACCCAAATGCACTGAAGCACAACCGTCAAGACTCACAACTGTCAAGACTCAACAAGCTCCGCTCAGGTCACAGACCCCGTGCATCCAACCAGCCCTTCAAGGTGAACCTGCCCAGAACCTGCCAAGTATCCGTCTCCTGCCAGCACAGATCAAGACAATAAACAACTCTGCCCAATTCCTCCCTGAACCTTCAACAGAGAACAACATTGTTCAAGAGCATAGCAAGGCTTCAAGTTGTAAATGGCATTGCCGTTGATGTGCTCGACCACATGGGCCGGCATCAGGTGCTTGAAAGCATCCCACTTGTGGCCCAAGTACTTGCTGCCGCGGATGGCCATGTTCTGCGTGGGCATCTCCAAAGCCTCTTTCTCGAACTGCTCCAGCCATCCGGCCTTGACGCAAGCCGCGCGGCGCTGCGCTGTTTAGGGTTTTTGGAGTGGAGACCTCTAAGACGGCATGAGATGGAAGCCTTCAGTTTGTCTGCAATGCGTTTTCCCGATTACGCCTTCGCACATGCCACTTAAGCAGCCGCTGCCTGCGATTACAGCAGCTCATAGCACTATACCCGCTATGCTGGAGCAACAGTGACAAGAGCTGTGCCCACACCCCATGCTCTTGGCATTATACATCCGAGAACAGAGAGACCTGAGGGTAGGTTTGGGTTATAAGGCTTATACTGGCTTACTGGGTCGGTCGTGCTGTCTTACGATTGAAAGCTTCACGCCTTGATGGGCACCGCATCCATCTCCATGAGGAAGAAGGAATCATACCCGCTGAGGTCTCCCGTGAGCATGGCCGACATGATGTTCGTGAAGACGGTGTTTGGGCCCTGGACCCAATGCCTTGCTTCGTTCGGGGGCTGAGGGGGAAGGTTGCTGTGGATGGCGGCAAGAAGTTTAGGACTCACAAGTCGTGTTTCATGTCGTTTTGCTGTGCTCCTACCCCCTCAAGCAAAGCTTCTTGTTCATGCTGTAGCCGTGAAAATCGTACTGGTCCTCCTCCGGCGTGAGCTTCACGGACATGTTCTTGATTTCCGCGAAACCTGCATGTCTAGCCATTGAAAACCCGACCCTTCTTCTAACACCGCGTATGCACCGAACCCTCGGTACTGTACTCTCCTATAAACGGTCACCATCATCTAAACCCCGAAGCGGGATTCCGCAGACTTTCACGGAGGTCACCCCACCCTCCCCGCCCGCAAGCCAGCATGACTCCATATGACTCCCCATGTCTTTACCTTGCCCGTGCTGCTGCAAGCAAGCTGCATGACATCCAGCCCAAGCTCTTGTTGGCGAACAACTCCGAGAGAGTTGCCTCAGATGTTTCAGCGCCGGGCTGATCACTTGCGCCCGCAACTTTGGCGGGTCTGGCAGCCGTAGAGGTTCCGAAACCCTTTCGCGCCCTTGCACTCCTTTCCTCCGAAACCGGGAACCCTCAAGCAGCCAAAAGCCCACCGGCCACCAGACTTCCACAGACTTCCGACACGGTATCTATGTTTGAGAAGATTGGGTTGCGAGAATGAAGCAGAGCATCCACGACGGTGTGCGCATTGTCGGGGGTTGCATCCATGTACCTCTCCGACTCGATGTCCTGCACGGAGCCGGGACAGTGACTTTTTTCCATCATGCCGGCCCCGCTTCTTCTTATGTAGCAGGCTTTCCGGGTGGGGGGGGGGGGGTTGGGGGGTAATCGCGACACTGGAAAGCTCAAGAACGAGGCCATGTGGCACACGACCGGTCACGGAAACACGGCAGCAGATCGACCAGAGCCAGCTTCTGCAGAAGATAAGCAACAAAGATCGCAGTGCAGTGTACGCGGACGGCAATCTCAACTGGCAGGCAGCATGTCCTGGAGCAACTCGGCCACTCACCATTTGCAAGAGTGTGCACCCGGGATCTGTTGTGCTGTCTTCTGTTGTAGGCACACAAGTGCTAGACAGAACGTGGCAGAGTTTGAACACCTTCCTGCCGCCAAAGATTTCCACAAAGATCTCCCCAGAATGGGCACAGTGACTTGAAACCTGCTGTGAAACAGCAGCTGTTCATGTGGAATAGGCATGCTTCGTTGGGAACGTGCACACCCAAAGCATTCCCGGAAGTTGGACATGTTCATGTGGAATAGGCATGCTTCGTTGGGAACGTGCACACCCAAAGCATTCCCGGAAGTTGGAAAAGCTTCTCTGAATCAGCGCCGCAAGCGCTGAGAGCAAAAAGGAGTGTCAACGACGACGTCGAATAACTGCAGCTCAGTGTGGTTTTTTGTGCATTTCCGAAGTAGTTGTGGGGGGTTCGCAAACAGCATTCCGTACTGTAAAAACCAATTCAAAACCACTTTCTGCATGGGGAGCCATCGAAAAACACCCATGTTTAGACGCCCTACCAAAAATACTATGAATTCATTCCCACACAGAAAGCATGTCTTCAACATGGTCCTTTGTACTTGTATGTCTTCCGTACCACGGCGGAATACGAGCCGTGGACCTAGTTGGCCTTCGCCGTTTTCTGTTCTGCTGCACCGTGTGCTTTGTCATGCTGAAGGTGTTTCGTGATTCTTTTGTGCTGGGCCCGTTTCTCCTGTTACGCAAGAGAAATCTGATGACCTTAGGGCCAAAGGGGCTTTAGTCCCAACAAAACTTAGAGAGGTGATTGCAAAGCGCTGCGCCACCCCCCCAGCCCCCACCCACCCACCCCCCAACCCCCTTCAAAATCCGCCGACCCCTGCCAGGTCGGCGCTGTTTTCCAAAAGAAAATCCACTATGAGCATATCGGGACGCTTCTTTGGCCCTGGGAAGGTGCTCATCATGAGCATCAGCTGGGGGTCCTTGGCAGGCCTCGTCGAGCATCATGAGCATCAGCTGCTCCACCACCCCTTCCCTCCCCGGCTTCCCCTGCCCCGCTCTGCCACACCCCCTTCCCTCCTGTCCTCTGGGACTCTGTTGCGTTCACATCTGCAAACAATCTTGCCAAACGGCCGCTGATTCGCTAGGCGTTTTCGGCCGCTCGCCTAGCAGAGGCCGTGACAGGATCACCCGGGCCGGTCATATCCCAAAGGATGGGGATGATCCCCAAGCGATAGTTGGGGTGAGCACTGACGCCGACCCAAAGAACCCACAGAGTATGCCCGCCCCCCGCGCATCATGAGCATCAGCTGCCCTTCATCCGCCCTTCTAGGGTGGCCTCGCGCATCAGGGGCGCAAAACAGCCAGCATCACCAGCATGTCTCCGCTCCCTTGACGGATTTAGGCCGTTTTGTGGCTCCAAAACGAACGTGAAACTTCCGTAACTGCAGTTTGTTTTTCGCAAGTTTTCCGCACATGCTTGCCCGGCGCTGTTTTCTGAAAAAAAGGTCCCTTATGCCAATCATGATGAGCGTCTCGCATCATGAGCATCAGCCCTTGGCGGCCCCCACCGCGCATCATCGGCATCAGTGGGGGGTGCTTGGCAGGCCCCGGCCAGCATCAAGCATGAGCATCAGCTGGGGTTCTCCCCCCTCTCCTCCCCCCTCTCCACCCCCCCCCTCCCCCGCTTCCCTCCCTCCGGCGCACTCGTGTGCATGGCTCAAGACAAGCCTACCCGAAACCGCACCCACTCAACCTTGAACCCTACTAGTACGTACGAGTAGGTTGTTACGCCAGGGAGAAGCTGGCTGGGATCTGTGTCCACGAGCCCGCCTGAGAAAGCGCCCTCATGCGCCCTGCCCCTCTGCCCCCCTCGTCCCGACCCTAAAGTTGCTTTAATATCAGGAGGATGTTCGAGGGCTTCTACAGCACGCCGTTGTTGTAGTAACCAAAGATCGCTGCCAACTCAAGCGGCCTGCCAGCGCCTCAAGCACAGTTAGCTCTTCGAGCCACAAGAAAAAAAACTGCACGTCTTGGACTTCCTTCTGGCAGATCTGGCAACACGCACCAGGCCCCGCCAACGCCAAATCGCAGCCGGCGCACCCCTGCGCCTCATATGATCCCTCCCCCCGTGCTGACGCAAAGTCCTTGCTGTACACGAGGACCAAGTCGATGGGCTGCGAGATCTTGGCAGGGTCGCACGGCTTGGTCTTCTCCCACGTCCTTCTTTGGCGGGTCTTGGCTTGGCATGCAGGCTTGCAGGTTGCGGGCGGGTGCAAAATTCTCAAGTTTAGAAAGTTCGGAGAAAGGTGTCCCTGTTCGGTCTCCATTCAAAAAAGAACCCCTGTCATGTCTCTGGAGGCGTGTGTCATTACCAGTGACTTCGGGAAACAGTTCGTGCTTCAACTGGGCCAGAGTCGACAATGAAAGGGTGCAAAAGATGAATCAGAGCATGGCGTCGTGGTGGACAGCAGCAAGGCATTCACTTCGTCGGCTGTCGAGAACACCCGGACGACGGCCAGCTTTGCCTATGCAAGCGTGGGTTTGGCCGGGTTCAAGGGGCTTGGATAGTGATAGAACGGTATGTATGCACATATGTACGTAGGCATATGTATAAATGTATGTATATTCTTCATATTGAGGATAGGTCGGTATGGAAGGGCTTTGCACGGGGGCTTGTAACGGGTTTCTGTTGCTCTGTTGCTTGTGGCTGTGGCCGCGGTTGTTCGGTGTTGTGGTTGATGCTTGTCGTTGTCGTTGTCGCTGGCGCTGGCGTTGTCGTGGTGATCCTGGTCGTGATCGTCGTCGTCGTCGTCGTCGTCGTCGTCGTCGTCGTCGTCGTCGTCGTCAACGTCGTCGTCAACGTCGTCGTCAACGTCGTCGTCAACGTCGTCGTCAACGTCGTCGTCAACGTCGTCGTCGCCGCCACCGCCGCCGCCGCCGTCGCCGTCGTCGCAGCTGCGGGCGGTGGCGGCGGCAGCGGTGGTGGTGGTGGTGGTGGGTAATGCTGCTGCTGCCCCCCCCCCCCTCCCCCCCAGCTTCGAATGCTGTTCTGTGTTGCTCTTTACCTTCTTGCTGTCTCTTGTGCAAACGCTGTGGCCGTAAGCCACGGCGCCTGGGCCACGTAGAAAGCCCAGCCAACAAGGAAGAGTCGCCTTGCAAAAGGGCGCGGGGAGTTTACGAGTTCGAGTTTATAGGAGTTGGATACTTGAGGGGCAAAAGCCGAGGTCAACGACAGCTTGCCTGGATTCTAGGACACATGCCGGCTTTAAGCATCTTGTCCAGGAGAAGTATAGGAGTTGGACATGCGGCTTCTTGCATTACAACCGGGGTCTGGGAATGAGCCTTCCGATATTCAACATCATCAAAGAAACTCGTTGGTGCTTGCTTTGGGTCTGCCTGTGCGCAATCGAATTTAGACTGTGAGCTTACGCTGCAGCACTCACGATCGCCATGCCCAATGCCAGAGCCCTATAGACTGTGGCAGTCTTCTGCGATGCACGCCCAGGCGCCAGTGCAGCCCCATCGCCGGAGTGGTAAAGATGTGACAGCTTACAAAGCAGGAAGCCAAAACTCTGCAGGTTTGCGAAGCTTCAGATCGAGCTGGGCTTCGTTAGAAAGAGCGCAGAGGTTGCTCCGAAGCACGGGCCGACAACCCTGCAGCATGAAGCCGTATCACTGCATTCTTGCTCGGCCCCCCCCCTCCCCCGCCCCCGCCCCCCATGCTGCTCCCGAAGGACGAGCAGGGCTTCATGCCAAAGCGGGAGTGCCGTTTCTGATGCTGGCAGGCGGCAACTGCAAACACACTTTAACAGCTTTTCTCTCTCAGCCACTTGGATGCAATGTCGTAGGTGTGCAATTAAACAAGTATTCAAGATTAAACAGCCACGTGCGGGCCCTTCTTGAGCGGAGCCGACACTGAGGTCAGCTGAGAAAGGAGAGCCACCCGGAGATTCCGGCCCATGCAGGATGCTTGCTGTCGTCAAAGTTCCCGTGAGACCACTCAACTTGCCAGATCTCGAGGCGGCCCTGTGCCCTGTGCCAGGAGCCATTCGGACTGTGCAAACCGCAGACCCTTTTGCCGACGGTCGGACCGACAAGGGAAGGCGGCAGGAGAATATGACGAACATGGGTGATGTCGACCCTGCGTCCGCTATTCTCAGCAGGTCAGGCCTCTCTCGTGCGCATCCATTCTGCCGACGGCGCAGAACAACGGAGTGTTTCAAAACGTATTGTGTGCCTCTGGCAGAAAGATGGTCACCAATGAATGGCTTTGCACAGAGTACCAGGTTCGGCACGACACTTCCGGTAATCAGAACGGACTTTAAAACCAGTTGCATGGCCATGGCCCAGTGCAGTGGCCCCTGGCGGGTGCGTAACTTGTCGCTATCGAATAAGGCGGGTTAAAGGCTCAACCTCACACAACATCACATAACCACATCAACGACTAGGATTTGCAAACAACACAGACTGCTGCGATTTGCTGGTTTGTTCGCAGCGTTCCTCGTTGGTGCAATGTGGTACGGCGGTGCAGGGGCCCCGCAAAAGAGGGGGGGGGGGTGAGAATAGGCTTTGTTTTGGATGATCAGGCTAGAATGTGTGGAATGCTGCCTGAGAAGGGCGTTTTGGTCAAGCATCTCGGGATGCTTCAGGCTTATTTGCGCGGAAGCTGACCGCTTGCGCGCGCACCCGGATCGCACGGCGTCGGAGCATGGCACGGCCAGGGAGGAAGGCGCCATTTCACTCTCGCTTGTCAGTAGCTCATGATGGTACGGTTTCTAGAGGCGAAAAGGGGGTAACAGGGTGAATGGTATCTTCCGGGCAGTCACTTCTTCGTTCGGTTTCTGGCCCGTGTTCCTTTCGTACACCATGCATCAATCTCACGACACCTGACACTGAGATTCTCCTCTCATTTAGCAGATCAATGTCAAGTCTGTTGTTTGCTACTTTCCAGGCTGATGATTTTCGAAACTTGGGCGTTTTTCCTCGGTCACTTCGTTCAACCACTTGTGGGGCGGTGCTTCCTCGCTTCCATTACTGGGCCGTTAATTATAAGTGAGTGCGTGAACACAGCTAGAACCCAGAAATCCGGCTCTTTACGGAGTATTTATTCGGGGCTGTTATTCGTGTAATATCAGGCATCCAGGACGGGGATCGATTGTGATCATAGGGGCCCACTGCTTGAGCGAAAGCATGGCGCACAGAACTGAGAGCCGGCTACCTCCGACTTGGTCGGATTCTCTCAGTCCTCTAAAGTTCCTGCTTGCTGCTGTTGGAGAGCTGCATGAAGTGAACGGGGTCTTCGTGCACATTCTCGGCCTCGGGCTGGAGCTGTTGCGCCAGGCTGTTGGATCGGTACCCTTTGCGCCACGGTTTGCGAATGAACGGCTTCCAAGGCTTCTTCGTGCACACGCCCGACTGGAACTTCGGAACCCACATGCCTTCAGAGCGGTCTCTCTGTCGAGTGTGTTGTCTCTCTGCATGTGTCTCTCTCGCGTGAAGCGTGTGCATGAGTGTGAGTGGGCTTACAACGCTGCGCTTAGCTACGTCAAACTTGCCAAACAGGACCCAAGGTGCAATCTCTATCGACGATGCACGCGACCTTATTCTCGATATATTGGCCGCACGTTGTGATGTTCCCGAGGGCATGGTGGTACTCGACGAGTCCATAGACTTGCACCCGGCACTGTCGCATGTCCATCGGGGCAGGCGTCCTCCGTTGCGTCCATGCCCTCCAACCATACAGGGCCTTGTTCTTGGGGGTGGCAATCAGGTTGGCCTTGTCGTTCGTGCTGATCTTCCAGGCGATGTAGTCATCGGCCGTCGGGCCATACGCGAGCTCGCAGGACTTCCAGCTCTTGCTGCCTGCTGCTTGCTGCCAGGAAGAGCAGAAGTCCCTGGCGTCCCTGGTGCTGAAGAGCAGCTCATACGGATCATGGTGGTACTCCAAGTGAACGCCAAAGAGGTCCGAGGCCTGATCTAGAGAGGCCTGGCAATCTGCTCGCTCGCAGCCATGGGCATATGGCATCACGGGGACAGGCATCTGCGGGTCCGAGTGGTCCATGAGCACTGTGACCTTCGGCTCCCACATATTTGACTCTTGAGACCCACTCATATCAACTTTAATGCGCCTCCAACTACTTACAGGTCGACAGGGGAACCGGTATCAAGCATCGTCTAGCACTCGTCCAGCTATTGAGGCTGAAAAACGGACAGGTACTGGTAAGACCCAGTCGCAGGTGCATTGATGACATGGTAGTTGTCGGTAAGAGCGAACCACGGCGTCGTCGCCAACTTGGCGACCTCACACAGATGCATGTGGGGCTCCTGCGTTGCCTGCTGCGTGGTCACCATGACCTCGCCGCTCGGGGAAGCAATCTTCTCCGTGGCTTTCTTACCGGGGAAGTACTGAAGCATCAGGATGTTCTTGAAGGGGTGGTTGCTCCGAGTGGTGTTCATGATGTGACCTGTGCTTTGGTCATAGACCGCCACTCCCAAAGTGACCTGGTCTTCTGCGAGGCTGTGGAACAGATTTCTGTCAGAGCCATGGCGAATGTAGGTAGGGACATCGAAGCTGTGATTCAAGAGCGTGTTGGCCTGCGACGGCAACGCATCATCTTCGAAAGGGCTTTGGAGCGCGTTTGTTTAAACTACTTCGGGCCACTGTTGCAAGGGCAAAAGCTACCTGTAGCCGACCTAGCAGCATAGTTGCCAATGAGCATCGAGTCCCCGGAGTAAGTCGAATCGGTGCCCTTGCTCTGGGAGAAAGCTGCAGCAAGCTCCTGCTCTGTGCCGTCCATGGCCGCCTGAGCAGACATGTCTAGTCCCAACCCTACCCCTGTACAGTCCGCATCTTCTTTCGCGACGTGTTGCCGGCTGACAAAATAGAACGCTCACTGTAGGCAGTGCTGAAAGCTGGGCCTGAGTGATCATGGCGAACGCCACATCGAAGGCCATGCCCTCCGTCATGCGAACGTTGCCTTCCCCGGTGAAGGTGTCGTGCAAGAACTTGAGCCACGGATGTTTCCTTCTGTTGAGTTTGCCTCCAAAAACACATCATTAAACATCTCTTCCACTGCCATGCTGTGCGGAGCAAACACACACACACACAACTTGCGACCAGAACCCAAAGTGAAGTACAACCGTCAAGACTCAAGACTCAACAAACTCCGCTCGGGTCACGGACCCCGTGCATCCAACCAGCCCTTCAAGGAGAACCCGCCAACTTTTTTCCCTCTTCTACCAGCACAGAGACAATTGTCAACTCCACCTGATACCTCCCAATACCTTGTACAGAAGAACAACATTCTGCAAGAGCATAGCTAGGCTTCAAGTTGTAAATGGCATTGCCGTTGATGTGCTCGACCACATGGGCCGGCATCAGGTGCTTGAAAGCATCCCACTTGTGGCCCAAGTACTTGCTGCCACGGATGGCCATGTTCTGCGTGGGCATCTCCAAAGCCTCTTTCTCGAACTGCTCCAGCCATCCGGCCTTGACGCAAGCTGCGCGACGCTGCGCGGTTTAGGGTTTTGGAGTGGAGACTTCTGAGACCGCATGAGAAGGAAGCCTTCAGGTTGTCGCGCAATGCGCTTTCCCAATTACGCCTTCGCACATGACACTTACACAGCCGCTGTCTGCGATTACAGCAGATCATAGCACTACCCGTTATCTGGAACAACAGTGACAAGAGCTGTGCCCACACCCCGCGCATGCTCTTGGCACTGCATCCATGTACAGAGAGACCTGACTGTCGGTCTGGGTTAGGCTTATGCCGGCTTCCCGTGTCGGTCGTGCTCTGTCTTGCGTTTGAAAGCTTCGCACCTTGATGGGCACCGCATCCATCTCCATGAGGAAGAAGGAATCATACCCGCGGAGGTCTCCCGTGAGCATGGCCGACATGATGCTCGTGAACACGGTGTTTGGGCCCTGGACCCAATGCCTTGCTTCGTTTGAGGGTCAAGTATTGAAGCCCCAACAGGATGGCAGGAAAGAAGCTTAGGACTCAAAAGTCGTGTTTCATGTCGCTTTGCTGTGGTTTACCAGACGGGTGTGCTCCTACTCCCTTCAAGCAAAGCTTCTTGTTCATGCTGTAACCGTGAAAATCGTACTGGTCCTCCTCCGGCGTGAGCTTCACGGACATGTTCTTGATTTCCGCGAAACCTGCATGTCTAGCCAATGAAAACCCTACCCTTTTTGAGAAAACCGTGCGCCGAACCCTGGGAACCCTCCCATAAACGGTCACAACAATCTAAACCCCAAACGGGATTCCGGAGACTTTTTGGGAGGCTCACCCCACCCCTCCCCCCCCTCCCCCCCCCGCCCCCCCCCCCCCCCCCCCCGCCCCCCCCGCCCCGCCCGCTCCCCCCCCCCCCTTTCGCGGGGCGCTAGCCTGCATGATTCACTATGTCTTTACCTTGCCCGTGCTGCTGCAAGCAAGCTGCATGACATCCAGCCCAAGCTCTTGTTGGCGAACAACTCCGAGAGAGTTGCCTCAGATGTTTCAGCGCCGGGCTGATCACTTGCGCCCGCAACTTTGGCGGGTCTGGCAGCCGTAGAGGTTCCGAAACCCTTTCGCGCCCTTGCACTCCTTTCCTCCGAAACCGGGAACCCTCAAGCAGCCAAAAGCCCACCGGCCACCAGACTTCCACAGACTTCCGACACGGTATCTATGTTTGAGAAGATTGGGTTGCGAGAATGAAGCAGAGCATCCACGACGGTGTGCGCATTGTCGGGGGTTGCATCCATGTACCTCTCCGACTCGATGTCCTGCACGGAGCCGGGACAGTGACTTTTTTCCATCATGCCGGCCCCGCTTCTTCTTATGTAGCAGGCTTTCCGGGTGGGGGGGGGGGGGTTGGGGGGTAATCGCGACACTGGAAAGCTCAAGAACGAGGCCATGTGGCACACGACCGGTCACGGAAACACGGCAGCAGATCGACCAGAGCCAGCTTCTGCAGAAGATAAGCAACAAAGATCGCAGTGCAGTGTACGCGGACGGCAATCTCAACTGGCAGGCAGCATGTCCTGGAGCAACTCGGCCACTCACCATTTGCAAGAGTGTGCACCCGGGATCTGTTGTGCTGTCTTCTGTTGTAGGCACACAAGTGCTAGACAGAACGTGGCAGAGTTTGAACACCTTCCTGCCGCCAAAGATTTCCACAAAGATCTCCCCAGAATGGGCACAGTGACTTGAAACCTGCTGTGAAACAGCAGCTGTTCATGTGGAATAGGCATGCTTCGTTGGGAACGTGCACACCCAAAGCATTCCCGGAAGTTGGACATGTTCATGTGGAATAGGCATGCTTCGTTGGGAACGTGCACACCCAAAGCATTCCCGGAAGTTGGAAAAGCTTCTCTGAATCAGCGCCGCAAGCGCTGAGAGCAAAAAGGAGTGTCAACGACGACGTCGAATAACTGCAGCTCAGTGTGGTTTTTCGTTCATTTCTGAAGTAGTTGTGGGGGGTTGGCAAACAGCTTTCCGTACTGTAAAAACCAATTCAAAACCCACTTTCTGCATGTGGAGCCATCGAAAAACACCCATGTTTAGACGCCCTACCAAAAATACTATGAATTCCCACACAGAAAGCATGTCTTCAACATGGTCCTTTGTACTTGTATGTCTTCCGTACCACGGCGGAATACGAGCCGTGGACCTAGTTGGCCTTCGCCGTTTTCTGTTCTGCTGCACCGTGTGCTTTGTCATGCTGAAGGTGTTTCGTGATTCTTTTGTGCTGGGCCCGTTTCTCCTGTTACGTTAGAGAAATCTGATGACCTTAGGGCCAGAGCAACAAAACTTTGAAAGGTGATTGCAAAGCGCTGCGCCACCCCCCCAGCCCCCACCCACCCACCCCCCAACCCCCCTGCAAAATCCGCCGACCCCTGCCAGGTCGGCGCTGTTTTCCAAAAGAAAACCCACTATGAGCATATCGGGACGCTTCTTTGGCCCTGGGAAGGTGCTCATCATGAGCATCAGCTGGGGGTCCTTGGCAGGCCTCGTCGAGCATCATGAGCATCAGCTGCTCCACCACCCCTTCCCTCCCTCCCCGGCTTCCCCTGCCCCGCTCTGCCACACCCCCTTCCCTCCTGTCCTCTGGGACTCTGTTGCGTTCACATCTGCAAACAATCTTGCCAAGCGGCCGCTGATTCGCTAGGCGTTTTCGGCCGCTCGCCTAGCAGAGGCCGTGACAGGATCCTGATGGGCCGGTCATATCCCAAAGGATGGGGATGATCCCCATCCAAGCGATAGTTGGGGTGAGCACTGACGCCGACCCAAGGAACCCACAGAGTACAGAGTGCCCGCCCCCCGCGCATCATGAGCATCAGCTGGGGCCTTTTCGGCTCGCTTCTCGCTTCCGCCCTTCATCCGCAAAACAGCCAGCATCACCAGCATGTCTCCGCTCCCTTGACGGATTTAGGCCGTTTTGTGGCTCCAAAACGAACGTGAAACTTCCGTAACTGCAGTTTGTTTTTCGCAAGTTTTCCGCACATGCTTGCCCGGCGCTGTTTTCTGAAAAAAAGGGCCTTATGCCAATCATGATGAGCGTCTCGCATCATGAGCATCAGCCCTTGGCGGCCCCCACCGCGCATCATCGGCATCAGTGGGGGGTGCTTGGCAGGCCCCGGCCAGCATCAAGCATGAGCATCAGCTGGGGTTCTCCCCCCTCTCCTCCCCCCTCCACACCCCCGCCCTCCCCCGCTTCCCTCCCTCCGGCGCGCTCGTGTGCATGGCTCAAGACAAGCCTACCCGAAACCGCACCCACTCAACCTTGAACCCTACTAGTACGTAGGTTGTTACGCCAGGGAGAAGCTGGCTGGGATCTGTGTCCACGAGCCCGCCTGAGAAAGCGCCCTCATGCGCCCTGCCCCTCTGCCCCCCTCGTCCCGACCCTAAAGTTGCTTTAATATCAGGAGGATGTTCGAGGGCTTCTACAGCACGCCGTTGTTGTAGTAACCAAAGATCGCTGCCAACTCAAGCGGCCTGCCAGCGCCTCAAGCACAGTTAGCTCTTCGAGCCACAAGAACAAAAACTGCACGTCTTGGACTTCCTTCTGGCAGATCTGGCAACACGCACCAGGCCCCGCCAACGCCAAATCGCAGCCGGCGCACCCCTGCGCCTCATATGATCCCTCCCCCCGTGCTGACGCAAAGTCCTTGCTGTACACGAGGACCAAGTCGATGGGCTGCGAGATCTTGGCAGGGTCGCACGGCTTGGTCCTCTCCCACGTCCTTCTTTGGCGGGTCTTGGCTTGGCATGCAGGCTTGCAGGTTGCGGGCGGGTGCAAAATTCTCAAGTTTAGAAAGTTCGGAGAAAGGTGTCCCTGTTCGGTCTCCATTCAAAAAAGAACCCCTGTCATGTCTCTGGAGGCGTGTGTCATTACCAGTGACTTCGGGAAACAGTTCGTGCTTCAACTGGGCCAGAGTCGACAATGAAAGGGTGCAAAAGATGAATCAGAGCATGGCGTCGTGGTGGACAGCAGCAAGGCATTCACTTCGTCGGCTGTCGAGAACACCCGGACGACGGCCAGCTTTGCCTATGCAAGCGTGGGTTTGGCCGGGTTCAAGGGGCTTGGATAGTGATAGAACGGTATGTATGCACATATGTACGTAGGCATATGTATAAATGTATGTATATTCTTCATATTGAGGATAGGTCGGTATGGAAGGGCTTTGCACGGGGGCTTGTAACGGGTTTCTGTTGCTCTGTTGCTTGTGGCTGTGGCCGCGGTTGTTCGGTGTTGTGGTTGATGCTTGTCGTTGTCGTTGTCGCTGGCGCTGGCGTTGTCGTGGTGATCCTGGTCGTGATCGTCGTCGTCGTCGTCGTCGTCGTCGTCGTCGTCGTCGTCGTCGTCTTCGTCGTCGTCGTCGTCGTCGTCGTCGTCAACGTCGTCGTCAACGTCGTCGTCAACGTCGTCGTCAACGTCGTCGTCAACGTCGTCGTCAACGTCGTCGTCAACGTCGTCGTCAACGTCGTCGTCAACGTCGTCGTCAACGTCGTCGTCAACGTCGTCGTCAACGTCGTCGTCAACGTCGTCGTCAACGTCGTCGTCAACATCGTCGTCAACGTCGTCGTCAACGTCGTCGTCAACGTCGTCGTCAACGTCGTCGTCAACGTCGTCGTCAACGTCGTCGTCAACGTCGTCGTCGCCGCCACCGCCGCCGCCGCCGTCGTCGTCGTCGCAGCTGCGGGCGGTGGCGGCGGCAGCGGTGGTGGTGGTGGTGGGTAATGCTGCTGCTGCCCCCCCCCCCCCTCCCCCCCAGCTTCGAATGCTGTTCCGTGTTGCTCTTTACCTTCTTGCTGTCTCTTGTGCAAACGCTGTGGCCGTAAGCCACGGCGCCTGGGCCACGTA
This sequence comes from Symbiodinium natans, assembly GCA_905221605.1. Lineage (NCBI taxonomy): Eukaryota > Dinophyceae > Suessiales > Symbiodiniaceae > Symbiodinium > Symbiodinium natans. The sequence continues at coordinate 17,038 of CAJNDS010000359.1, forward strand.
GAAAGCCCAGCCAACAAGGAAGAGTCGCCTTGCAAAAGGGCGCGGGGAGTTTACGAGTTCGAGTTATTATAGGAGTTGGATACTTGAGGGGCAAAAGCCGAGGTCAACGACAGCTTGCCTGGATTCTAGGACACATGCCGGCTTTAAGCATCTTGTCCAGGAGAAGTATAGGAGTTGGACATGCGGCTTCTTGCATTACAACCGGGGTCTGGGAATGAGCCTTCCGATATTCAACATCATCAAAGAAACTCGTTGGTGCTTGCTTTGGGTCTGCCTGTGCGCAATCGAATTTAGACTGTGAGCTTACGCTGCAGCACTCACGATCGCCATGCCCAATGCCAGAGCCCTATAGGCTGTGGCAGTCTTCTGCGATGCACGCCCAGGCGCCAGTGCAGCCCCATCGCCGGAGTGGTAAAGATGTGACAGCTTACAAAGCAGGAAGCCAAAACTCTGCAGGTTTGCGAAGCTTCAGATCGAGCTGGGCTTCGTTAGAAAGAGCGCAGAGGTTGCTCCGAAGCACGGGCCGACAACCCTGCAGCATGAAGCCGTATCACTGCATTCTTGCTCGGCCCCCCCCCTCCCCCGCCCCCGCCCCCCATGCTACTCCCGAAGGACGAGCAGGGCTTCATGCCAAAGCGGGAGTGCCGTTTCTGATGCTGGCAGGCGGCAACTGCAAACACACTTTAACAGCTTTTCTCTCTCAGCCACTTGGATGCAATGTCGTAGGTGTGCAATTAAACAAGTATTCAAGATTAAACAGCCACGTGCGGGCCCTTCTTGAGCGGAGCCGACACTGAGGTCAGCTGAGAAAGGAGAGCCACCCGGAGATTCCGGCCCATGCAGGATGCTTGCTGTCGTCAAAGTTCCCGTGAGACCACTCAACTTGCCAGATCTCGAGGCGGCCCTGTGCCGCCTGTGCCCTGTGGGAAATCGGACTATGCAAACCGCAGACCCTTTTGCCGACGGTCGGACCGACGTCGGACAAGGGAAGGCGGCAAGAGAATATGACGAACCTGGGTGATGTCGACCCTGCGTCCGCTATTCTCAGCAGGTCAGGCCTCTATCGTGCACATCCATTCTGCACAGAACAACAGAGTGCTTCAAAACCGTATTGCGTGCCTCTGGCAGAAAGATGTTGACAGCAGACGTCACCAATGAATGGCTTTGCACAGAGTACCAGGTTCGGCACGACACTTCCGGAAATCAGAACGGACTTTAAAACCTGTTGCATGGCCATGGCCCAGTGCAGTGGCCCCTGGCGGGGGCCTAGCTTGTCGCTATCGAATAAGGCGGGTTAAAGGCTCAACTTCACATAACATCACATAACCACATCACGACTGGTTTTTGCAAACAACACAGACTGCTGCGATTTGCTGGTTTGTTCGCAGCGTTCCTCGTTGGTGCAACGTGGTACGGCGGTGCAGGGGCCCCGCAAAAGCAAAACAGGGGGGGGTGAGAATAGGCTTTGTTTTGGATGATCAGGCTAGAATGTGTGGAATGCTGCCTGAGAAGGGCTTTTTGGTCAAGCATCTCAGGATGCTTCAGGCTTATTTGCGCGGAAGTTGACCGCTTGCGCGCGCGCACCCGGATCGCACGGTGTCGAAGCATGTCACGGCCAGGGAGGAAGGCGCCATTTCACTCTCGCTTGGGTGTCAGTAGCTCATGATGGTACGGTTTCTAGAGGCGAAAAGGGGGTAACAGGGGTGAATGGTATCTTCCGGGCAGTCACTTCTTCGTTCGGTTACTGGCCCGTGTTCCTTTCGTACACCATCAATCTCACGACACCTGACACTGAGATTCTCCTCTCATTTTGCAGATCAGTGTCAAGTCTGTTGTTTGCTCCTTTCCAGGCTGATGATTTTCGAAACTTGGGCGTTTTTCCTCGGTCACTTCGTTCAACCATTTGTGGGCGGTGCTTCCTCGCTTCCATCACTGGGCCGTTAAGTGAGCGCGTGAACACAGCTAGAACCCGGAAATCCGGCTCTTTACGGAGAATTTATTCGGGGTTGTTATTCGTGTAATATCAGGCATCCAGGACGGGGATCGATATAGGGCCCACTGCTTGAGCGAAAGCATGGCGCACAGGAGAGCCGGCTATAGCCGGCTACCTCCGACTTGGTCGGATTCTCGGAGTCCTCTAAAGTTCCTGCTTGCTGCTGTTGGAGAGCTGCATGAAGTGAACGGGGTCTTCGTGCACATTCTCGGCTTCGGGCTGGAGCTGTTGCGCCAGGCTGTTGGATCGGTACCCTTTGCGCCACGGTTTGCGAATGAACGGCTTCCAAGGCTTCTTCGTGCACACGCCCGACTGGAACTTCGGAACCCACATGCCTTCAGAGCGGTCTCTCTGTCGAGTGTGTTGTCTCTCTGCATGTGTCTCTCTTGCCACGCTGCACTTAGCTACGCCAAACTTGCCAAACAAGACCCAAGGTGCAATCTCTATCGACGATGCACGCGACCTTATTCTCGATATATTGGCCGCACGATGTGATGTTCCCGAGGGCATGGTGGTACTCGACGAGCCCATAGACTTGCACCCGGCACTGTCGCATGTCCATGGGAGCAGGCGTCCTCCGTTGCGTCCATGCCCTCCAACCATACAGGGCCTTGTTCTTGGGCGTGGCAATCAGGTTGGTCTTGTTCGTGCTGATCTTCCAGGCGATGTAGTCATCGGCCGTCGGGCCATACGCGAGCTCGCAGGACTTCCAGCTCTTGCTGCCTGCCGCTTGCTGCCAGGAGGAGCAGAAGTCTCTAGCGTCCCTGGTGCTGAAGAGCAGCTCATACGGATCATGGTGGTACTCCAAGTGAACGCCAAAGAGGTCCGAGGCCTGATCTAGAGAGGCCTGGCAATCGCCACGCTCGCAGCCATGTGCATATGGCATCACGGGGACAGGCATCTGCGGATCGGAGTGGTCCATGAGCACGCTGACCTTCGGCTACCGCACATGAGGCTCTTGTTCCAGCCACTGGTCAACTGGTATCAACTAATGCGCCTCCAACTACTTACAGGTCGACAGGGGAACCCGCATCAAGCATTGTGCAGCTATGAACCTGAAACAACGGACAGGAACTTTCAAGACCCAGTCGCAGGTGCATTGATGACGTGGTAGTTGTCCGTGAGCGCGAACCACGGCGTCGTCGCCAACTGGGCGACCTCACACAGATGCATGTGGGGCTCCTGCGTTGCCTGCTGCGTGGTCACCATGACCTCGCCGCTCGGGGAAGCAATCTTCTCCGTGGCTTTCTTACCGGGGAAGTACTGAAGCATCAGGATGTTCTTGAAGGGGTGGTTGCTCCGAGTGGTGTTCATGATGTGACCTGCGCTTTGGTCGTAGACCGCCACTCCCAAAGTGACCTGGTCGTCTGCGAGGCTGTGGAACAGATTTCTGTCAGAGCCATGGCGAATGTAGGTCGGGACATCGAAGCTGTGATTCAAGAGCGTGTTGGCCTGCGACGGCAACGCATCATCTTCGAAAGGGCTTTGGAGCGCGTCTGTTTAAACTACTTCGGGCCACTGTCGCAAGGGCAAAAGCTACCTGTAGCTGACCTAGCAGCATAGTTGCCAATGAGCATCGAGTCCCCGGAGTAAGTCGAGTCGGTGCCCTTGCTCTGGGAGAAAGCTGCAGCAAGCTCCTGCTCTGTGCCGTCCATGGCCGCCTGAGCAGAGATGTCTAGTCCCACCCCTACTCTGTACAGTCCGCATCTTCTTTCGCGACGTATTGCCGGCTGACAAACTGGAACGCTCACTGTAGGCAGTGCTGAAAGCTGGGCCTGAGTGATCATGGCGAATGCCACATCGAAGGCCATGCCCTCCGTCATGCGAACGTTGCCTTCCCCGGTGAAGGTGTCGTGCAAGAACTTGAGCCACGGATGTTTCCTTCTGTTGAGTTTGCCTCCAAAAACACATCATTAAACATCTGTTCCACTGCCATGCCGTGCGGAGCAAGGACACCCCTTCAAGGAGACCCGCCCAGAACCCGCCAAGTGTCCGTCTCCTATCAGCACAGATCAAGACAATAAACAACTCTGCCCAATACCTCCCTGAACCTTCAACAGAGAACAACATTCTGCAAGAGCATAGCAAGGCTTCAAGTTGTAAATGGCATTGCCGTTGCTGTGCTCGACCACATGGGCCGGCATCAGGTGCTTGAAAGCATCCCACTTGTGGCCCAAGTACTTGCTGCCACGGATGGCCATGTTCTGCGTGGGCATCTCCAAAGCCTCTTTCTCGAACTGCTCCAGCCATCCGGCCTTGACGCAAGCTGCGCGGCACTGCGCCGTTTTTTGTTTAGGGTTTTTGTAGTGGGGACCAAAGGAAGCCTTCAGGTTGTCGCGCAATGCGCTTTCCCAATTACGCCGTCGCACATGCCGCTTACACAGCCGCTGTCTGCGATTACCGCAGATTCCGCAGATCATAGCACTACCCGCTATGCTGGAACAACAGTGACAAGAGCTGTGCCCACACCCCGCGCATGCTCTTGGCACTGCATCCATCTACAGAGAGACTGACTGTCAGTCTGGGTTAGGGGTTAGGCTTGTACTGGCTTACCGTGCCGGTCGTGCTCTGTCTTGCGGTTGAAAGCTTCGCACCTTGATGGGCACCGCATCCATCTCCATGAGGAAGAAGGAATCATACCCGCGGAGGTCTCCCGTGAGCATGGCCGACATGATGCTCGTGAACACGGTGTTTGGGCCCTGGACCCAATGCCTTGCTTCGTTTGGGGGGGTTGCTGTGGCGGATGGCCGATGGAAGCCTCAAGTATTGAAGCCCCAAAAGGACTGTGGTTTACCAGACGGGTGTGCTCCTACTCCCTTCAAGCAAAGCTTCTTGTTCATGCTGTAACCGTGAAAATCGTACTGGTCCTCCTCCGGCGTGAGCTTCACGGACATGTTCTTGATTTCCGCGAAACCTGCATGTCTAGCCAATAAAAACCCTACCCTTCTTCGAACACCCCGTATGCACCGAACCCTCGGAACCCTCCCATAAACGGTCGCCACAATCTAAACCCCCGAAGCGGGATTCCAGAGACTTTTCAGAGGTCACCCCACCCCCCCCTTCCCGGCCCTGGCCCGCATGATTCACCATGCCTTTACCTTGCCCGTGCTGCTGCTGGCGAACAACTCCGAGAGAGTTGCCTCAGATATTTCATGCGCCTTTTTGCACCGGGCGGGAGCACTTGCACCCGCAACTCTGGATGGGCGGGTCTGCGGGTCTGGCGGGTCCGGCGAGTCAGGCAGCCCAGCAGGTTCCGAAATCCTTCCGCGCCCTGGCGTCCCCTTTCTCACCCGAACCCTCAAGCAACCAAAAGCTCACCGGCCACCAGACTTCCACAGCCTTCCGACACAGTATGTATATGTTTGAGAAGAAAGGATTGCGGCGGGGAAGAATGAAGCAGAGCATCCACGACGGTGTGCGCATTGTCGGGGGTTTCATCCATGTACCTCTCGGACTCGATGTCCTGCACGGACCCGGGACAGCGATTTTTTCCATCATGCCGGCCCCGCTTTTTCTTATGTATACGTAGCTTATGTAGTTTGCCTTCGCCGTTTTCTGTTCTGCTGCACCGTGTGTTATGTAATGCTGACGGTGTTTCGTGATTTTTTTTTTTATGTTGCCCCGTTTCTCCTGTTATGCTGGAAAAGTCAGTCTGATCCTGCCTACCTTGAACCAGCAGAACGACCTTAGAGCCAAAGGGCTTTAGTCCTAACCCCCACCCACCCCCCAACCCAAAATCCGCTGACCCCGCCGGGTCGGTCGGCGATGGGCGGGCGGGCTCCTTGCCTGCATTCACTCCCCAGAACGCCCCCAGTGCCGCGCCGGCCCCCCCTCCCATCTGCTTTTTCACGACCACCCGCCCACCCCCCACCCCCACCGCCCCCCCGGCCCCTTCTGCTTTTCTATGTTGTTTTATGTTCTATTCTATTCCTGCCACGCTGCCCCAGCACGATAAAGGGAGAGTTGCAGCACGTTGTTGTAATAACAACAGATCAGTGCCAACTCAAGCGTCTCAAGCGTCGAGCAGCATGGTTAGCTCTCGGATTATGATAAAAAATCAGCACCTCTTGCGCTTCCTTCTGGCAAAACGCACCATGCTCCGCCAACGCCAAATCGCATCCGGCGCACCCCTGCGCCTCATATGATCCCTCCCCCCATGCTGACGCAAAGTCCTTGCTGTAAACGAGGACCAAGTCGATGGGCTGCGAGATCTTGGCAGGGTCGCACGGCTTGGTCTTCTCCCATGTCCTTCTTTGGCGGGTCTTGGCTTGGCATGCAGGCTTGCAGGTTGCGGACGGGTGCAAAATTCGCAAGTTTAGAAAGTTCGGAGAAAGGCGTCCCTGCTCGGTCTCCATTCGAAAAAGAACCCCTCTCATGTCTCTGGAGGCGCGTGTCATTACCAGTGACTTCGGGAAACAGTTCGTGCTTCAACTGGGCCAGAGTCGACAATGAAAGGGTGCAAAAGATGAATCAGAGCATGGCGTCGTGGTGGACAGCAGCAAGGCATTCACTTCGTCGGCTGTCGAGAACACCCGGACGACGGCCAGCTTTGCCTATGCAAGCGTGGGTTTGGCCGGGTTCAAGGGGCTTGGATAGTGATAGAACGGTATGTATGCACATATGTAAGTATGTATAAACGTATGTATACAATGTGGGGCCCGTCAGTGAAACCTTATACAGCATTTTTACTCAGTTATAACTGATCCCGTCCAGTTATCCAAGTTGCTCGATTTATAACTCTGACGACATCACTTATAAGTTATGTTATAAGTTATGTTGCACAAGATATAACTTGCTCTGTAACTAGAGGGCCCCACATTGTATCCTTCATATTGAGGATAGGTCGGTATGGAAGGGCTTTGCACGCGAGCTTGCAACGGGTTTCTGTTGCGCTGTTGCTCGTGGCTGTGGCCGTGGTTGTTCGTTGCTGTGGTTGATGTTTGTCCTTGTCGTCGTCGCTGGCGCTGGCGCTGGCGTTGTCGTGGTGATCCTGGTCGTGATGGTGGTCAACGTCGTCGTCAACGTCGTCGTCGTTGCTGCCCCCCGCCCCAGCTTTGAATGTTGTTCCGTGTTGCTCTTTCCCTTCTTGCTGTCTCTTGTGCAAACGCTGTGGCCGTAAGCCACGGAGCCTGGGCCACGTAGAAAGCCCAGCCAACAAGGAAGAGTCGCCTTGCAAAAGGGCGCGGGGAGTTTACGAGTTCGAGTTTAGGAGTTGGATACTTGAGGGGCAAAAGCCGAGGTCAACGACAGCTTGCCTGGATTCTAGGCGACATGCCGGCTTTAAGCATCTTTTCCAGGAGAAGCATAGGAGTTGGACATGGGCTTTTTGCATTACAACCGGGGTCTGGGAATGAGATGAACGAGCGTGCCCACCACAAACATCTGGTATGCGCACAGCCTTCAGATATTCAACATCATCAAAGAAACTCGTTGGTGCTTGCTTTGGGGCTGCCTGTGCGCAATCGAATTTAGACTGTGAGTTTACGCTGCAGCCCTCACGGTCGCCATGCCCGAGCCGAACGACATGAAACTCATAAAGCCCTGTGAGTACGCCACAAGGCTAAGGCCCAATGAAAGGAAAGCATCCTCAAACCCTTGACGAAATGCCGGAGCCCCATCTTCTGCGATGCACGCCCAGGCGCCAGTGCAGCCCCATCGCCGGAGTGGTAAAGATGTGACAGCTTATAAAGCAGGAAGCCAAAACTCTGCAGGCTTGCGAAGCTTCAGCCCCCTAATTAACCAATTTTGTGACGCCCCCCCCCCCCCCACCTGTGGGCCCCCCGCCCCCCCGCCATCGCAAACCGATGTCATGGCGGGTCGGCTTTTCCCAGAGGGGGCGTTCCAGAAGCCACCAATTTGGCTGACCCTCCTCGGACCCCCCTCCTGAAACCCCCCTAGGACCTTTCCAGAAACCCTCTTTCCTCCTTTCCTGTCCGTGGGCCGGCCGGGCTGCCGAGGCAGCGCGCGCAAGCGTTTACAATTAAATGCACGTGACGAAAGATTATAGTCCCATTACCCTAGAAGAGTACGGCAGCGACGATCAAGCTAAACCACCCAAAAAACAAATCCGGCTGCATGAGCCTCTACATGGCCTGAGCTCAGTGCTGCGGACAGCGAAACTGGAACTACGCGAGCCGTGCGGCTGTACACACATACACACATGTTAACCTCTTTTCTCTCTCAGCCACCTGCAATGTCATAGGCGTGCAATCAAACAATTATTCAGCATTAAACAGCCACGTGCGGGCCCTTATTGGGTGGAGTCGACCCTGAGGTCAGCTGAGACACATGAGACTCTTGGAGATTCCGGCCAGTCAGGATGCATGGTGCCGTCGAAGCGCTTGGTCCGTTTTGTTGGTACTAGTATGTTGTATTGAGGTTCCTGTGAGACTACTCAGCTTGCCAGATCTCGAGGAGGCCCTGTGCCCGTATGCAAACCGCAGACCCTAACGGCAAGACGTCCGACAAGGGAAGGCGACAGGAAATGTTACGAACATGAGGGATTTCCACCCTGTGTCCGCTCTTCTCCACGGATATCCACGGATCACGTCTCTTGTGAGGTTCCATTCTGCGACGATGCATAACGAGTGCTTCTAAACTTGTTGTGTGCCTCCGCGCCGAAAGATGTTGACAACAGACGTCACCTGTAAATGGCTTTGCACAGAGCACCAACTTCGCTCTGACACTCCCGGCCATAAACACCAACTTAAAACTCCAGTCGCGCGGCCATGGCTCGTTGCAGTGGCCCATGGCGGGGGCCTAACTTGTCGCTATCAAGTGAGGCGGGTAACTTCACTTTGGGTTCGTCATTTTTAAGGAGCTCTTGCGTTCCTCATTCCGCACAATGAGGTTGCAGCTACACTGTGAAACCCCGGTGCAGGGTTAGGGGGCAAGCGGGTGGGGGGGGGGGGAAGGGGTCGGGTTCACTTTGTTCAGTTTCTATAATTGATCAGGCTGGAATACGGAATGCTGCCTGAGCAGGGCTTTTTGGTCAAGCATCTCAGGACTCCCCATCTCTATCAAGAGGAAAAAGCTCTAGAGCTAGCAGGGGTGAGTCCTAATGTTTGTGCACAAGAATTGATTCCATAAGGTAATGAGGTGCACACGACTAAAACTGTGCATGTGCATATTCGCTTGTTCATTGATTACTTTGTCCCCAAGTGGGCACCATGCGCCGTAGATACATTCATGTCCCTAAGCCCCATATATACACACACACACTCATCAAAACCTCACTACGAACCCTGCTTCACATGTGCTATCAGAATGGAGGTGGTGGGGTGGGCGCCCACACGACTCTGTGAAATGAGAGATATATAGCTAGTACCATTTGGTACGAAAAGCGCGCGCTCTCCCTCCCTCTCCCTCTCTCCCTCTCTCCCTCCCCCCTCCCCCTCCCTCCCCCTCCCTCCCCCTCCCTCCCCCTCCCCCTCCCTCCCCCTCCCTCCCTCTCCCTCCTCCCTCCCTCCTCTGCTTGCTTGCTTGAGTGCGCATGACCTCCCGGAGGAGGTCGCCCCAAGGGGCACACTCCATATCGAGTTAGTCGGTGTGAAATAGGCTGTGGTGAAGGTCGGACATACCAGGGAAGCAAAAGGACAACATGGGCAGCCTAACCCCCAACTCAATTCTCCCCCTCCCAACCCAACAAGGAAATATGGTATGGTGTGTCCTTCCAAGGCTCATTGGCCCCCCTCCCTCTTTGTTCTTGTTCTTCTGCTTCTTCTTCTTCTGCCGGGCATGAAGGGTGCAAGCACCTCTCTCCCTCTCCCCTCTCTCCTCATCCCTCTCTCCCTCTCTCCCTCTTCCTCTCTCCCTCTCTCCTCTCCCTCTCTCCCTCTCTCCCTCTCTCTCTCCTCCCTCTACCTCTCTCCCTCTCTCCCTCTCTCCCTCTCTCTCTCTCTCTCCCTCTCTCCCTCTCTCCCTCTCTCTCCTCTCGTCTCTCTCTCTCTCTCTCTCTCTCTCTGTCTCTCTGTCTCTCTGTCTCTCTGTCTCTCTGTCTCTCTGTCTCTCTGTCTCTCTGTCTCTCGGTCTCTCTGTCTCTCTGTCTCTCGGTCTCTCTGTCTCTCTGTCTCTCTGTCTCTCTGTCTCTCTGTCTCTCTGTCTCTCTGTCTCTCTGTCTCTCTGTCTCTCTGTCTCTCTCTCTCTCTCTCCACACGCTTAGCCCCCCCCAGAGACAGTCTGTCTCTCTCTCTCTCTCTCTCTCTCTCTCTCTGAAAAACAAATATTATGAAACATGAAGGAGGAAAGATTACATTGATACTTATTTTGAGAAGGACAAGTATCTAGAAAGGACTTTGCTGTTTCCATGTTAGATTTTCAGGATACAGGCTTGGATAGGGTGTGGGTTTTGGGTATTGGTGTTATACTTTGGAATCAGGACGGAGGGGTGGTAGATACTGTGCTGTTACATTTTTACAACAAGGGTGGTGCTCTCTCATTATGTTGGCTGTTTGGGTGGGTTACGTCGAATCGTATGCCTTGGTGCTTACTTCTGGCAAGGGTGGGGTTCTTGATGCTGCTTGGTAAGCGAAACGACGGGACGGGGGTGGTATGCACTTTACTGTCATACTTCGGTTCTTTGTACAGGTTTTTCTATGCTTTAATTTCTATGAGTGTACCCACTATACCCAGAGACCAAAAAGGGAATCGCAGTTTCATTCTTGTTTTACAGGGGGGTGCTCTGCCCCATGTGAGCAAGAGCACCTTGAGCTCAAAGAAATAATCTGAGGAGGTGATGCGGGATTTGCTAACAAGAGATTCGGTACACTGTACGTCACGAAACGGTGGATCCCACGCGGGGCGAGAAAAAGAGGGGGGGGGGGGCGTTATGTGTATATGCGGAGTGTGGACACAAGCTGCTTTGTGCTGCTGCTTTGAGGCATTCAGGACGGGGATCGATTGCGATCATAGGGGCCCACTGCTTGAGCGAAATGGCGCACAGAACTGAGAGCCGGCTACCTCCGACTTGGTCGGATTCTCTCAGTCCTCTAAAGTTCCTGCTTGCTGCTGTTGGAGAGCTGCATGAAGTGAACGGGGTCTTCGTGCACATTCTCGGCGTCGGGCTGGAGCTGTTGCGCCAGGCTGTTGGATCGGTACCCTTTGCGCCACGGTTTGCGAATGAACGGCTTCCAAGGCTTCTTCGTGCACACGCCCGACTGGAACTTCGGAACCCACATGCCTTCAGAGCGGTCTCTCTGTCGAGTGTGTTGTCTCTCTGCATGTGTCTCTCTTGCCACGCTGCACTTAGCTACGCCAAACTTGCCAAACAAGACCCAAGGTGCAATCTCTATCGACGATGCACGCGACCTTATTCTCGATATATTGGCCGCACGATGTGATGTTCCCGAGGGCATGGTGGTACTCGACGAGCCCATAGACTTGCACCCGGCACTGTCGCATGTCCATGGGAGCAGGCGTCCTCCGTTGCGTCCATGCCCTCCAACCATACAGGGCCTTGTTCTTGGGCGTGGCAATCAGGTTGGTCTTGTTCGTGCTGATCTTCCAGGCGATGTAGTCATCGGCCGTCGGGCCATACGCGAGCTCGCAGGACTTCCAGCTCTTGCTGCCTGCCGCTTGCTGCCAGGAGGAGCAGAAGTCTCTAGCGTCCCTGGTGCTGAAGAGCAGCTCATACGGATCATGGTGGTACTCCAAGTGAACGCCAAAGAGGTCCGAGGCCTGATCTAGAGAGGCCTGGCAATCGCCACGCTCGCAGCCATGTGCATATGGCATCACGGGGACAGGCATCTGCGGATCGGAGTGGTCCATGAGCACGCTGACCTTCGGCTACCGCACATGAGGCTCTTGTTCCAGCCACTGGTCAACTGGTATCAACTAATGCGCCTCCAACTACTTACAGGTCGACAGGGGAACCCGTATCAAGCATTGTGCAGCTATGAACCTGAAAAAAAGGACAGGTACTGGTAAGACCCAGTCGCAGGTGCATTGATGACGTGGTAGTTGTCGGTAAGAGCGAACCACGGCGTCGTCGCCAACTGGGCGACCTCACACAAATGCATGTGGGGCTCCTGCGTTGCCTGCTGCGTGGTCACCATGACCTCGCCGCTCGGGGAAGCAATCTTCTCCGTGGCTTTCTTACCGGGGAAGTACTGAAGCATCAGGATGTTCTTGAAGGGGTGGTTGCTCCGAGTGGTGTTCATGATGTGACCTGCGCTTTGGTCGTAGACCGCCACTCCCAAAGTGACCTGGTCGTCTGCGAGGCTGTGGAACAGATTTCTGTCAGAGCCATGGCGAATGTAGGTCGGGACATCGAAGCTGTGATTCAAGAGCGTGTTGGCCTGCGACGGCAACGCATCATCTTCGAAAGGGCTTTGGAGCGCGTCTGTTTAAACTACTTCGGGCCACTGTCGCAAGGGCAAAAGCTACCTGTAGCTGACCTAGCAGCATAGTTGCCAATGAGCATCGAGTCCCCGGAGTAAGTCGAGTCGGTGCCCTTGCTCTGGGAGAAAGCTGCAGCAAGCTCCTGCTCTGTGCCGTCCATGGCCGCCTGAGCAGAGATGTCTAGTCCCACCCCTACTCTGTACAGTCCGCATCTTCTTTCGCGACGTATTGCCGGCTGACAAAATGGAACGCTCACTGTAGGCAGTGCTGAAAGCTGGGCCTGAGTGATCATGGCGAACGCCACATCGAAGGCCATGCCCTCCGTCATGCGAACGTTGCCTTCCCCGGTGAAGGTGTCGTGCAAGAACTTGAGCCACGGATGTTTCCTTCTGTTGAGTTTGCCTCCAAAAGCGCGTCATTAAACATCTCTTCCACTGCCATGCTGTGCGGAGCAAAGACACACAACTTGCGACCACGAACCCAAATTGAAGTACAACCGTCAAGACTCAAGACTCAACAAACTCCGCTCGGGTCAGGGACCCCGTGCATCCACCTGTGCATCCAACCAGCCCTTCAAGGACACCCGCCCAGAACCCGCCAAGTATCCGTCTCCTATCAGCACAGATCAAGACAATAAACAACTCTGCCCAATACCTCCCTGAACCTTCAACAGAGGACAACATTCTGCAAGAGCATAGCAAGGCTTCAAGTTGTAAATGGCATTGCCGTTGATGTGCTCGACCACATGGGCCGGCATCAGGTGCTTGAAAGCATCCCACTTGTGGCCCAAGTACTTGCTGCCACGGATGGCCATGTTCTGCGTGGGCATCTCCAAAGCCTCTTTCTCGAACTGCTCCAGCCATCCGGCCTTGACGCAAGCTGCGCGGCACTGCGCCGATTTTTGCTTAGGGTTTTTGGAGTGGGGACCAAAGGAAGCCTTCAGGTTGTCGCGCAATGCGCTTTCCCAACTACGCCGTCGCACATGCCGCTTACACAGCAGCTGTCTGCGATTACCGCAGATCATAGCACTACCCGCTATGCTGGAGCAGTGACAAGAGCTGTGCCCACACCCCACTCATGCTCTTGGCACTGCATCCATGTACAGAGAGACCTGACTGTCGGTCTGGGTTAGGGGTTAGGCTTATGCTGGCTTTTCGTGCCGGTCGTGCTCTGTCTTGCGGTTGAAAGCTTCGCACCTTGATGGGCACCGCATCCATCTCCATGAGGAAGAAGGAATCATACCCGCGGAGGTCTCCCGTGAGCATGGCCGACATGATGCTCGTGAACACGGTGTTTGGGCCCTGGACCCAATGCCTTGCTTCGTTTGGGGGGGTTGCTGTGGCGGATGGCCGATGGAAGCTTCAAGTATTGAAGCCCCAAAAGGAGGGCAGGAAGAAGTTCAGGACTCTCAAAAGTCGTGTTTCACGTCGTTTTGCTGTGGTTTACCAGACGGGTGTGCTCCTACTCCCTTCAAGCAAAGCTTCTTGTTCATGCTGTAACCGTGAAAATCGTACTGGTCCTCCTCCGGCGTGAGCTTCACGGACATGTTCTTGATTTCCGCGAAACCTGCATGTCTAGCCAATGAAAACCCTACGCTTCTTCGAACACCCCGTATGCACCGAACCCTCGGAACCCTCCCATAAACGGTCGCCACAATCTAAACCCCCGAAGCGGGATTCCAGAGACTTTTCAGAGGTCACCCCACCCCCCCGCCCCTTCCCGGCCCTGGCCCGCATGATTCACCATGCCTTTACCTTGCCCGTGCTGCTGCAAGCAAGCTGCATGACATCCAGCCCAAGCTCTTGTTGGCGAACAACTCCGAGAGAGTTGCCTCAGATATTTCATGCGCCTTATTGCACCGGGCGGGAGCACTTGCACCCGCAACTCTGGATGGGCGGGTCTGGCGGGTCCGGCGAGTCAGGCAGCCCAGCAGGTTCCGAAATCCTTCCGCGCCCTTGCGTGCCCTTTCTCACCCGAACCCTCAAGCAACCAAAAGCTCACCGGCCACCAGACTTCCACAGCCTTCCGACACAGTATGTATATGTTTGAGAAGAAAGGATTGCGGCGGGGAAGAATGAAGCAGAGCATCCACGACGGTGTGCGCATTGTCGGGGGTTTCATCCATGTACCTCTCGGACTCGATGTCCTGCACGGACCCGGGACAGCGATTTTTTCCATCATGCCGGCCCCGCTTTTTCTTATGTATACGTAGCTTATCCCGCCCACCCCACCCCCACCGCCCCCCGGGCCCCTTCTGCTTTTCTTTGTTGCTTTATGTTCTATTCCTGCCACTCTGCCCCAGCACGACAAAGGGGGAGTTGCAGCACGCCGTTGTTGCAATAACAACAGATCAGTGCCAACTCAAGCGGCTCAAGCGTCGAGCAGCACGGTTAGCTCTCGGGTTATGATAAAAAATCAGCACCTCTTGCGCTTCCTTCTGGCAGAATGCACCATGCTCCGCCAACGCCAAATCGCATCCTGCGCACCCCTGCGCCTCATGTGATCCCTCCCCCCGTGCTGACGCAAAGTCCTTGCTGTACACGAGGACCAAGTCGATGGGCTGCGAGATCTTGGCAGGGTCGCACGGCCTGGTCTTCTCCCACGTCCTTCTTTGGCGGGTCTTGGCTTGGCATGCAGGCTTTCAGGTTGCGGGCGGGTGCACAGTTCTCAAGTTTAGAAGGTTCGGAGAAAGGCGTCCCTGTTCGGTCTCCTTTCAAAAAAGAAGCCCTGTCATGTCTCTGGAGTGTCATTACCAGTGACTTCGGGAAACAGTTCGTGCTTCAACTGGGCCAGAGACGACAATGAAAGGGTGCAAAAGATGAATCAGAGCATGGGGTCGTGGTGGACAGCAGCAAGGCATTCACTTCGTCGGCTGTCGAGAACACCCGGACGACGGCCAGCTTTGCCTATGCAAGCATGGGTTTGGCCGGGTTCAAGGGGCTTGGATAGTGATAGAACGGTATGTATGCACATATGTAAGTATGTATAAACGTATGTATACAATGTGGGGCCCTTCAGTTATAACTTAGTAAGCCCAGATACATGTAAGTCATATCTTAGTTAGGGAAGTTAGCCTCAAAAGTATACTAAAACAAACCTGGCCAAAAGACACGCATCATATTTCTGCACGTGACATGTTTCTAGCAAAAACATGTGAAATCCTGTAGTTTCCACGCTACTCCAGCCCTTTCTTAAAAAGTATATGAAACATCGCCCTCGACCTCCGTGTGACGGAAACCTTATACAGCATTTTTACTCAGTTATAACTGATCCCGTCCAGTTATCCAAGTTGCTCGATTTATAACTCTGACGACATCACTTATAAGTTATGTTATAAGTTATGTTGCACAAGATATAACTTGCTCTGTAACTAGAGGGCCCCATATTGTATCCTTCATATTGAGGATAGGTCGGTATGGAAGGGCTTTGCACGCGAGCTTGCAACGGGTTTCTGTTGCGCTGTTGCTCGTGGCTGTGGCCGTGTTTGTTCGTTGCTGTGGTTGATGTTTGTCCTTGTCGTCGTCGCTGGCGCTGGCGCTGGCGCTGGCGTTGTCGTGGTGATCCTGGTCGTGATGGTGGTCAACGTCGTCGTCAACGTCGTCGTCAACGTCGTCGTCAACGTCGTCGTCGTTGCTGCCCCGCGCCCCAGCTTTGAATGTTGTTCCGTGTTGCTCTTTCCCTTCTTGCTGTCTCTTGTGCAAACGCTGTGGCCGTAAGCCACGGCGCCTGGGCCACGTAGAAAGCCCAGCCAACAAGGAAGAGTCGCCTTGCAAAAGGGCGCGGGGAGTTTACGAGTTCGAGTTTAGGAGTTGGATACTTGAGGGGCAAAAGCCGAGGTCAACGACAGCTTGCCTGGATTCTAGGCGACATGCCGGCTTTAAGCATCTTTTCCAGGAGAAGCATAGGAGTTGGACATGGGCTTTTTGCATTACAACCGGGGTCTGGGAATGAGATGAACGAGCGTGCCCACCACAAACATCTGGTATGCGCACAGCCTTCAGATATTCAACATCATCAAAGAAACTCGTTGGTGCTTGCTTTGGGGCTGCCTGTGCGCAATCGAATTTAGACTGTGAGTTTACGCTGCAGCCCTCACGGTCGCCATGCCCGAGCCGAACGACATGAAACTCATAAAGCCCTGTGAGTACGCCACAAGGCTAAGGCCCAATGAAAGGAAAGCATCCTCAAACCCTTGACGAAATGCCGGAGCCCCATCTTCTGCGATGCACGCCCAGGCGCCAGTGCAGCCCCATCGCCGGAGTGGTAAAGATGTGACAGCTTATAAAGCAGGAAGCCAAAACTCTGCAGGCTTGCGAAGCTTCAGCCCCCTAATTAACCAATTTTGTGACGCCCCCCCCCCCCCCACCTGTGGGCCCCCCGCCCCCCCGCCATCGCAAACCGATGTCATGGCGGGTCGGCTTTTCCCAGAGGGGGCGTTCCAGAAGCCACCAATTTGGCTGACCCTCCTCGGACCCCCCTCCTGAAACCCCCCTAGGACCTTTCCAGAAACCCTCTTTCCTCCTTTCCTGTCCGTGGGCCAGCCCGGCTGCCGAGGCGGCGCGCTGACGAAAGATTATAGTCCCATTACCCTAGAAGAGTACGGCAGCGACGATCACCCTAAACCACCCAAAAAGCAAATCCGGCTGCATGAGCCTCTACATGGCCTGAGCGCAGTGCTGCGGACAGCGAAACTGGAACTACGCGAGCCGTGCAGCTGTACACACAAACGCACATGTTAACCTCTTTTCTCTCTCAGCCACCTGCAATGTCATAGGCGTGCAATCAAACAATTATTCAGCATTAAACAGCCACGTGCGGGCCCTTATTGGGTGGAGTCGACCCTGAGGTCAGCTGAGACACATGAGACTCTTGGAGATTCCGGCCCATTCCTGAGGTCAGCTGAGACACATGAGACTCTTGGAGATTCCGGCCCATTCAGGATGCATGGTGCCGTCGAAGCGCTTGGTCCGTTTTGTTGGTACTAGTATGTTGTATTGAGGTTCCTGTGAGACCACTCAGCTTGCCAGATCTCGAGGAGGCCCTGTGCCCGTATGCAAACCGCAGACCCTAACGGCAAGACGTCCGACAAGGGAAGGCGGCAGGAAAATGTTACGAACATGGGGGATTTCCACTCTTCTCCACGGATATCCACGGATCACGTCTCTTGTGAGGTTCCATTGCGACGATGCATAACGAGTGCTTCTAAACTTGTTGTGTGCCTCCGGGCCGAATAAAGATGTTGACAACAGACGTCACCTGTAAATGGCTTTGCACAGAGCACCAACTTCGCTCTGACACTCCCGGCCATAAACACCAACTTAAAACTCCAGTCGCACGGCCTTGGCTCGTTGCAGTGGCCCATGGCGGGGGCCTAACTTCACTTTGGGTTCGTTTTTTTTAAGGAGCTCAAGCAACGCCCACCCCGCCAATCTTTGTTCGAGGTTTTGTCCCAAGAAGGCTGAACCTCACATACTAGTAGCACCACATCAACACACCATGTTGCAAGCAATGCAGATTGCTGGGATTTGCCGGGACTTGCTGGGTTTTTCAAAGCTTGCGTTCCTCATTCCGCACAGTGAGGTTGCAGCTACCCGGTGCAGGGTTAGGGGGCAAGCGGGGGGGGGGGGGGGGGGGGGGGAGGGGGTCGGGTTCACTTTGCTCAGTTTCTATAATTGATCAGGCTGGAATACGGAATGCTGCCTGAGCAGGGCTTTTTGGTCAAGCATCTCAGGACTCCCCATCTCTATCAAGAGGAAAAAGCTCTAGAGCTAGCAGGGGTGAGTCCTAATGTTTGTGCAGAAGAATTGATTCCACAAGGTAATGAGGTGCACACGACTAAAACTGTGCATGTGCATATTCGCTTGTTCATTGATTACTTTGTCCCCAAGTGGGCACCATGCGCCGTAGATACATTCATGTCCCTAAGCCCCATATATATACACACACACACTCATCAAAACCTCACTACGAACCCTGCTTCACACGTGCTATCAGAATGGAGGTGGTGGGGTGCGCGCCCACACGACTCTGTGAAATGAGAGATATATAGCTAGTACCATTTGGTACGAAAAGCGCGCGTCTCTCCCTCCCTCCCTCTCCCTCCCTCCCCCTCCCTCCCCC
>CAJNDS010000359.1:35588-111054 GCA_905221605.1 Symbiodinium natans
GCGACGCAAAGCCACGGTGCTAGTGGATGGAAACCACCAGCACCAAGGCCCAGCATCACTACACCTCCTGCAGCAACCCAAGCTGCGGTGCAAGCGTTACCGAACCTGTCTGACAGCCGCTATCCCAGTCCTACAGCGCAATCTTTTGCAGAGCTACAAACGTTGTTGGATCTCGTGGCCTTGAATGTTCCTACACGAAAACCCCCCTCACACGCTGGATCCTAACCTTAGGAGCCTCACACATCATTATAGTGGACCTGAGCCGTCGGGCAGTCGGGTTGAAGGCCTGCGGTTTAGGCGCACATGGGTTTAGGGCTTAAGTGAGGCAGATGGGATGAAGGGTTTGTGGATAGAGTGGGTTGATGTGGGTTGTCCATACCCGATCTAACCCTCTTCCCAGATCGCAGCCGCAACGTACGTTGTAATCTAAGCAATCCGGAGGCATTCGTCTGACATCTGACCTAGATCTTATAATGGCATCCAGTGTTTGTTATTTCTGCTCGTACACGTGTTACATTGGCGCTGCAACCAAACCACGTTCATGCTGAGCCATGGGTGAGCAGCAGGTCAAACGTCATGGCGTCATCCTCTTCATCCTGCTCGCTGCCATCCGCGTCATCCTCCGCAGTCTCGACAAGTCAAAGTACAAAGCCAATGCGATCAACTCGTCCCAATGCGGCCAAGGTTTCCAACAGCACTCCGAGCTTGTTCTTGCAAAGCACCTGGCGAGTATGGTGGCCAGTGGCACAATTCATTTCTGGCAACAGCAGTCTATTCACACCAAAGCTAGTTACAATGGCGACAACATGCTTGTGACATTGGAAAAAGGCAATGATGCCAGTAGCGATGATCGTAATATGCACAATCGTACGCAATGATCGCAAAGCAACAACAAGAAACATGCTAATTTGTCTCGGCCCCGGCAGCGGGCGTCACAGATTCAATAAGGATCTAATAGTAAACCGACAAAGACCCATGAACAGCCACGGTAGAAGACCATGCAAGAGAAGGCCGCAGCCTTCAGCCGTCAAACATCATTTCAGCAACACGCGCCGACATTGGAACTCAGATGCACTCCAAGTCAAGCAATGCCAGATGCCTCTGCTGGTGTGGCCACTGAGAAGCCGTGGCTCACCTTGCAGTCGCAACTCATGGTTGAACGGGCAATCACAGCTTCCCCCCTCAAGCTTAGGCCTTTTCGGGGGAGGGGGGGGGGGGGGGCGGTCGCATGAATGATAGCAGACAATATCATATCATTCAATCAATCAACACAGGCCAGGCATCTTGGCAGGAATGTGCTCTCCGTATGGTAATGTTATTGACGCTGCTGTTCCCACTGAAACCGAAGGTGCTGTTTCTAAGTTACTAAGGCACAGCAAGACCCAATCTGCACTTATTTGTGACCAAGTGACCAAGGTAAATCTATGGCCACATTGCCTGGAGCTGGCAGGGCCGTTGCATGTGCCGGCACGCAATGAATGAGCCTAGCACGGCAGTTGGACAATTTGTTTTAATCTCAAAGCTGCGCCCAAGAAGTCCTTCAAACACTATCTGCGCACGGCGAGAGCCTGTCTGCCCGCGCCCCTGGCCGAGTGGCGAGTCTCTGCCTCTATGGCTGCAAAGCACATCCTAATTATTCCCGGAACTTCGTCAGACATGCCAGGTTCACGCGGGGGATGGGGTTACTGCCAGCATGTCGACACATCCCCCATCCCGCAGCGCTCCAGCAGCTAAAGTCTACCCCGTAACTCCTCCACGATAAGACTGTAGAAGTCTTACCATTGCAGTTGCCCCCCGATTGTCATGGGCATGTGATGTGCCCCACTCACCGAAACTCATCGAGAAGCTGAAGGCCTCCGCTGAGAGGTGTGACTTCCGTGGGAACCTCACCTGACACCATCCACACCCATGTGCTTGGAAGATCCGTTCTCGAAAAGAGGAATTATCGTCCCGAATACTGTCACAAAAAGCTCTTGGTTCCCTCATTTCTTGATACATGCGCTCATTCATTCAGCTAGCCACAAACAAGAATGCAACGCTACCGTATGCAGCGCATCATGCTGACTGGAGCTTTTGGCATCTGGATCTCGTGCCGAGCACCGGGAACGGTTTTGTTTTTCTTGCGTTTGCCTTTCATGCGTACAGAGTTCGCGTCGCAAACCCGAACATCAACAAATCCTCAAGTTGCCAAAGCGACACCTGATTCCCATTTATGGATGGATTCCGGCTTGTTCGTGAGCGTTTGCATCATGCCCTGCCCAATCTGTACCTATCTGTGAACAAGGCAAATCGCAGAGAAAAGCCAACTAGAGGAGCGGGGCTTGCCGTTGCATGTGCAGGTAATGAATGAGCCTAGCACAGCGGCTGGACAACTTGTTTTCATCTCAACGCTGTCTGCGCAAAGGGTCTACCGAACACGACCTGTGCACGGAGAGAGCCGCGAGGACCTGTCACCGGTACTGGACTGTCTCACTCGCGCTCCTGGCCAAATGGCGAATCTCTTCCTCAGTGGCTGCAGAACTCCTCACAACAACATCCTACTCCCGGAACTTCGTCAGACATGCCAGGTTCACGCGGGGGATGGGGTTACTGCCAGCATGTCGACACATCCCCCATCCCGCAGCGCTCCAGCAGCTAAAGTCTACCCCGTAACTCCTCCACGATAAGACTGTAGAAGTCTTACCATTGCAGTTGCCCCCTGATTGTCATGGGCATGTGATGTGCCCCACTCACCGAAACTCATCGAGAAGCTGAAGGCCTCCGCTGAGAGGTGTGACTTCCGTGGGAACGTCACCTGACACCATCCACACCCATGTGCTTGGAAGATCCGTTCTCGAAAAGAGGAATTATCGTCCCGAATACTGTCACAAAAAGCTCTTCGTTCCCTCATTTCTTGATACATGCGCTCATTCATTCAGCTAGCCACAAACAAGAATGCAACGCTACCGTATGCAGCGCATCATGCTGACTGGAGCTTTTGGCATCTGGATCTCGTGCCGAGCACCGGGAACGGTTTTGTTTTTCTTGCGTTTGCCTTTCATGCGTACAGAGTTCGCGTCGCAAACCCGAACATCAACAAATCCTCAAGTTGCCAAAGCGACACCTGATTCCCATTTGTGGATGGATTCCGGCTTGTTCGTGAGCGTTTGCATCATGCCCTGCCCAATCTGTACCTATCTGTGAACAAGGCAAATCGCAGAGAAAAGCCAACTAGAGGAGCGGGGCTTGCTGTTGCATGTGCAGGTAATGAATGAGCCTAGCACAGCGGCTGGACAACTTGTTTTCATCTCAACGCTGTCTGCGCAAAGGGTCTACCGAACACGACTTGTGCACGGAGAGAGCCGCGAGGACCTGTCACCGGTACTGGACTGTCTCACTCGCGCTCCTGGCCAAATGGCGAATCTGCAGCCTCAGTGGCTGCAGAACTCCTCGCAAGTCTCCTGCGAGACGTTGAACAAAATGAGGTTTCGGCGAAAGACCTCCGAAGCGGCGGCATACACCACTTCGTCAATGTCATCGTGCCACCCCTGAAGCTGTGCGGTATCATAGTCTTGGTCTGCGGTCTTCCCTGCATAGCTGGGCCTTGTGTTTTCGAACTCGAAAGCGCGACATGGTCCTCCGAACATCTTGTGGAAAAGGCAGATTGACAGGTCCCACTGCTCTGTCAAGCCCACGAAGGCAAAGCCCTCGCGCACCCGCCGTGCTGCCTCCAAGGCGTCCTGAAGCGTCACCGTGGGCCTGCGCGAATCCAATGCTGTCATGGTTTGGTGCTCAGCAGTCAGCTGATAAGTCATACCACCTTTCCACGCACTGGCAAAGCCCAGCAGTGGCCTCTTCAGCAAGCCTCTCACTAAGGATCCGGTGCAGTTCTCCCCTGTCGCTTGGATCTCGTGGCTTGACATGTCGATCAAGTAGTTGCCGTAGCCCTCTGCCGCAAAGTTGTTAGCCTCGTCATGGTAGCCTGAAAGGATACGCTGATCCGGGTCACGGAACATTCCCACCAAGTGACCCTTCTGGGTGGCGTAGCTGGTCAGAGGGACATGTGGCCACGATGACCGTTGGCAAATGTAATGGTCAGCGTGACACTCCTGTTGGCAGCGCTCCTGAGTCCAAGGCTTTCAGTTGAGAGCTCCTTAAACTATCTAATCCAGGGTTGGACGGTTGAAAGAGGCTGGGCGCCTGAGTGAGGTCGTTCAAGAGCCACGGGGGTCATGCCAAAACCATGTCTACAGCTCTATTTTTGCGATTAGCCTCGCTGATAAAAGGCTTGGGTCTTGGGTCTGGCGCATTCGAAGCTGGAGGCAATCTGCCGAGGTTTCGGGCCGTAAGTGGCGGGGGACATGAAGCAGCATCCTGGAGTGGTCAGTGCGGCATGCATTTCCGCCGTCCCCCCCCGCCGCCCCCGTCCCCCCGCCCCCCCCCCATGCCTTGACAGCATGTGAGGCGAGCCTGTCTGCCTGCTCCCCCTGGACCAAGGCCCTGAGGGATCCAGGTCGGTCTGCTTGGAACCCCTCCCCTCTAAGCCCTTCTGCTGCACCCCTCCAAAAGCTAACTTTCGTATTGCCTCCTTGTTTATGTATTGACCGAATGCGAGCATGTTTCGTACCACTTTCATCCTCGTTTCCCCGTTCCCCCGCAACCCTTTGCTTCTCTTCGGCTACCCATGCCCTAGTTCTGGTACCCTCCCGCTGCGCCCCCTTCCCCCTCCTGCCCTCCCCCCTGAAACGCTGCCTGCCTTCTGCGCACCTTCAATCACCTGCTCAAGTACAAGTTTGGATTTAGATGAGCTGGTCTATACGTGAAAAATGCCCTGAGGCATGACGCGGTAATCAGACCCCGGCGGAGGCGGGTCGCGTAGCGTGAAAAGTAATTTGGCGCAGAGGTCCATGAACCAGCGGGACAGCCAGCAGGCGCCGCCGCCGACCGTGTCTTCGTTGAGGGCGTGACTGGCTAAAGACGAGCAAGTGCCGGGCAGGTGGGCGATGGTGTTGACGAAGGAGCTGCCGGTCTTCGGGAAGTGAACCCAGTGGAGCGGCTGAGCTGCTTTCAAGCGTCGTTCCTCCGCACCTTCGATGACCAACTGGTGCTGGAGCAGCTGCGTCTGCTGCATTGTTGTCTCAGGCTCCTCGTCTCGAGATGCTAAAGAGAGCGCAGGGAGTGCCACTGACAGGCAAAGGGCCAGCATAGCTCGCATGGGATGAGGTCGCGCCCTTCAGGCAGCGACCCAAATATGCACGGTTCGGTTTCGAGCTTGTATGTCGCGGCCGCAGGGCGGAGGGGCTGCCGGTGGCAGGATTCACTGCCATGCGAGTGCAGATAGCGCAACAACCGGTGCAGGATGTGCCTTCGAAGACTCCACAGAACCGCGGCCAGACCTGCGAAAACCATCCCCGAACGTTTCCAAACCTACACAGAACTCAGAGGCGACTCTGCCTTTAATTTTTGGGTTTTGTTGGTCGGGGGTCGGCTTCCTTGGACTAGTTTCATACATTCTCGTTCATGTTTGCTGTGGGCCCAATCATTTGCGCATAGAATGATACAGGCATGCACCGCTTAAGATCAAACGGCGGGGGGGGGGGGGGGCCTAAACCCGAATTAAAACGGGCCGGCATGCGCTTCAAAGTCGATTTTTTGTGGGTTTTCACACCTTCAAATGTTCTATCGGAGCATTCTATTGGACGAACCTCCTGAAGATCATTTGAAGTTTTGATGCCGTCCATTTTTTGGGCAAATCTCGGGACATGTTCATGCAATGAAGTTTTTGACAGATCTCTTGAGGTCTTGACGCAGTCAAGGTGCTAGACGCTCTCAAAGTTGGACTGACCCAGTCACGTTCTTGACACATTTCAAGTCTTGGTACCATTAAGTTCTTGACATATCTCTTAAAGTGTTGAAACAGTCAGACGTCTCAAAGACGTGATGCAGTCAATTTGTTGACATATCTCTCCTGATGCTGCTGCAGCCAAGTTTTCGCCATGTCTATGAGAGCGTTGATGCAATCAAGTCCTTGACATGTCTCCTTAAGATCTCTTGAAGCTTTGATACAATCAAACTGCTTGCATACCCTTGAAGTTTTTGATGGAGTCAACTCTCTAACACATCTTGGGTGGTTTAGGGTTTCCAGCTAGCCTAAACATGTCTGTTGCAAAGCAACTGCCGTTGTTTGACCGCGCCCTTTTATATGCGATCAAGTTTGTGACAACAGAACCCTGTGTGTTTTGAGACAGTCAAGTTGTTTCCGTATATCTTTACGATCTTTTGAAGTTGTGACACGAAGGAGTTTTACAAATCGCTTAACGTTCTGATACTGTCAAGCTGTATCATCTTGAAATTTTAGCACAATAAGCTTTTTTCCATAGCTCTCAAACACATCTTAACGCCTTAAAATTTTGATACGACCGGGTTTCATTGCAAATATCTGAATTGGGGTATGTAGTCCATGTCTTGACATGTCAGCTGAAGATATCTGAATGGTTGTTTTAATACAAACAAGTTTGTAACGTATCTCTTAAATTGTTGATCCGGGAAGGTTTTGACATGTCTCTAGAAGTTTTGGACACATCTCTTGAAGTTTTGATACAGGCAAACTCTTGACATAACTTTAACAATTTTGATACAGATGATGTTTTCACACATCATTTAATACGTGAAACAGTCAAGTGGGTTGACATATACCTTGGAGTATTGACAACACCATCAATTTGAATGTAACAAGTACTTATGAAGTTGTGATAGAGTCCAGCACTCGCAGTTTGGACACAGAACAGTTCATGACATATCTCGTAAAGCGTTGATACTATCCAGCTCCTTGACACACCCCTTGAAGCATGGGTACATTAAAATTTGTTTCACGTCTCTTAAGTCTTCATGTTGTCCAGTGCCTGACACTTCTCTTATCGTTTTGATGCAGCCACGACATCTCTGAATCTCTCTCAGTTTTGACGCAGTCAAGTTTGTCACATCTCCGACGGACCTTGTCTTCGACAGAACCAGCCTTCTCGGAAGCTCCCAATATCACATGTGCGCAGGAAACAATCCCTGACCTGGAAAAACCACTTGTGCCGAGCCGCTAGAGTCGGTCCAGGAACTCGGTGACAGCCGTCTGCAAGTCATCCAGGCGTATCCAGAGCTTGCCGTGCGGGTCGGCCTCATAGAGGACCACCTGACATGTTTTGCCGTCAAAGGCCAACGGCCGTCGATGAGTACGGATGCAAAAACACCAACTTCTATCTCGGACTTTGGCCCAAAAGGGTGCCCAGGATGCTTCCAGGACACTCGGTAGAAGGGAAAGGCGGCCCCAAGTCCACCGTAGAAGTTGCCTCAACCGAGCTCCACATGAACGCTCCTTGAACAAAATTCAGGGATCCTCAGGCTTCAATGCAGTCGCCATGTTCGACGCCTTCTACTCTGAAACATCCAAGCTGCCAACAAGAATTAACAAGACCTTTGAAGGGTGCAGTCGAGGATCTTTTGTAGGGTGGCCAGAGTCCTGCTGCGATCTCCCATGCACCCGGCCCGCCCAAGACTTCGCTCCAAGCTGCATTCAAGCTCTGCTCAGGCTGCAAGATGTTGCTCTAAGCTGGAGCTGACAACTCGGGCATCACATGCATCGCCCAGCTCGACGCCTAACCTTGACAAAGATTGACAGCGTTTCAGCCTTTGACCCGGAAGCGGAAGCGCCTTGCCTGAATCGAACAGACTCCTTGACACTCCCGCATCTCTTGGCTCCTTCCAAGCCTTTCTGGGCTGCAGCATCTCCTACCAGCTCGATGACGCCTTCCGGCGAGTACTGGACTCTTTACTTTACCTCCGAGTGTCAGCCGCCAAAAAAAAGCAGAAGTCCCCACACAAGACTCACAGGCGTGCTGCTGCCAAGCCTCGACAGTCGACCCAAACCCCAACTAGCAATGTCTTGCGACCCCCCCCCCCAATACCACCTCACCTAAGCGAGGAACTTGCCGAGAGTTCATTCCCATATGTTCTCCCGTCTTCTTCAACCTACTTCTTAGATCCTACACTCCTACACTGCCTGTGTCGGGCCGTGCCAGGACCATGTTGGCCATCGCCCCTCCATGCGCGCCGACGATGAGCCGTGCCCGTCGAACCTGCTCTCGTCCAGTTCGGGGCAACATACCGGCACATACAGGCGTGTGCGTTTGGGTTGAGGATTGAGTGTGCTGGTGCCATCTTCGGGTAGGTACATGGTCCCATATAAAATGTGCCCCTTAATGGGGAACTCACCCCCTATATAATATACCCTATAAAATAAACACCCACGGGCCCATACTTCAGAACGCTAGAAGGAAGGCAAGGGGCCATATTACGGGACATGAAAATTCTCTTAGATGAACTGTGACACTATGACGTTTGTGAACGGCATCCCCTCCCCCCCCCCCCCCCCGCATGGCCGGGCTCAAGGTTTACGCAGTTGATGCTGTAAGCTTTGGAGTTGAAAGCGCATTTTGTGTTTGACGACATGTTGTGAAGTGAGCTTGACATTCTTGCATGTCCGCTTTCCAGCTCAAACTGTGGGCTGCTGGCCTTCTGGACCTGCTCCAAAAAGTCTTCGCGGCCTGTCAGGGTGTCCGGACACAAGCCAAGCTTCGACATCTGAGGGCCCATCAAGTAAGAAACGCCAAAGACCTGGCTTTCTGTTCCGCGTGCCCGGAGTTTTGGTAGGGTGTGAAAAGAGGCTGCTCAAGATTGTGACTGGCAAAGGGGCATCCAGTCCACTTGTTTGGGCTCCAGCGCCTGCGCACATTGACAGCAGCTCCTCCGGCCGATTTGACTTGACCAGGGCCTCAGCAAGGACCCCCTGCCACATCCGACCACTGCTTCCTGCAACCTACGACTCTCTCCATCGCGGGGCTCTGTCCACCGACCTGAAGCTGATAACTCCTACACCTACTCCAGGGCTCCGCACTTGGCCAAGGGGCACGGCTGATGGCCTCCAGCGCCGCCTGCTCGTTCTCGAGGGTCCGGCGGTCCGTGCAGCGCTGCAGGAACACCACCAAGCGCGGTGCGAAAGGCTCCTCCTCCAGCGACCCCACGGGTTGCAGCGAGAGGGTTAAGGGTTGCTGAGGGTGAAAAAACTAAACAGATCTGGTGTTGATCTTCCGTTGTGCTCTGCTTCTGGATTTCCGTCCTTCGGAGTGGGGCTGATGCTGCTTGAACGGTTTGCCGTTCCGGGATTCCCCATCAGTTTTGTCAACCCTGAAAGCCCGGTCATCGCGATCGAGCTTTCAAACATTTTTGCGTTGGGAGGGTGACGTGTTACACCCTCTTGGACTCTTGGGTTCAAAGTCTTCCAAATTAAATCCGTACAGTACTATCAGGCTGCAAGATTCGCATAGGCGTAAACCTTAGGGCCTTAGGGACTGAGACTACTTGAACTTAGGGACTGAGACTACCTGAACATGGAGACCAGCCGCCACGAAGCCATTGTACTGCGCGATGGCGTCTGAGATTTCCGGGCCCACCTGGGAACGGGCTCACACCCACGAAAAGAGCCTTTCAGGGTGCAGTTGGGTTCAGCTTTTAAAGGGGTTTGGCTTGTGTCTGCGCAGGTCAGGATTCAGTGGCAAGCAGGAATGACACGATTGCCAGCCTGGATATCGATGAGCCGGTGCCAGAGGTCTCCATCGACCCGACCTTGGAAGTTAAACTTGGGATTCAGTGACAGAGCCCGCCCGTGCCAATGCTGAATGAATGCGTTTAGGTCTAGTTTAAGGTTTGGGGCGCAAAGCTTCGGGCATCTTCGGGCGGTTTCTACCACAATAGACAACGCCGATTCAGGCCTGTACCATCTTTCCCCCGCAGGATAACCCCAAACCTTGAAGCGCTCAGAACCCAGAGCCTAAAGTGTGCTGGAGAGCCGCTGTCCTGGTACGGATGGCTCGGCAGCGCTCGGGAGCCACCGCCGGCTCGCCACAAATGCATGGTCCGGCCCTTCTTCGCGCACAGCAGCATTGCGGGCTGTTCATCTGTCAGAGGAGGAACTTCCAGGATCCTTTCCTCGCGCCGCACGCAGCGCACAGCGCACTGTTCAAGACTCTTCACGCATCCCTCACACTGCTCCCTTCCAAAGCCTGCAGCCCGGGCTCTGTGGGAAAACCCAGGCTGGCCAGCAGATGGCTCGGAAGCGAGGAGTGAACCACCAGCTTCCTTGAACAGAGCATCGACTTGGAGGCCGGCTTGTCTGAGGGCCGTCGCTATCGCCCGTCAGTTTCTCTGTAAGTATTGGGTTTTGCGAGTGGTTTCGGGGCGCGGCAGACGTGTCGAGCTTCCAGCAGTTGCTCTTCAACTATTGGGGGTTTTGTGATGGTTTTCGAGCATTTTCGAGCCCTGTGGACACACCGACATTCCATTGGTTTATCAACCGTTGGGTTTTTGTCTGGTGACTCGCTTGAATAACTGGATGGTCGCAGGCCCCGCAATCCACGCCAGAGCAGCTGAGAGTCCCTATGGCTGGCGTTCAATTTTCGAAAACTTTCTGGGTCTTGATAAAAAAAAACTAGGTTTGCAGATGTTTGCAACAGTCCTCAGTCGGACAGCCTTGTCCTTGACTTTTGCTGGGAGCTCCCAAGCCGGAAGCAGTCCTCAGTTTGTCGGTGCCTGCCGGGGCACACCTTGTCACGATTTGTCACGGCCTCACGGCCATTTGGTGCGGACAGCCGCTCGCTTGTAATGCTGATTAGCCTGATATTCGATGCTGTCAGGGACTTGTGAGACGGACGGGGCTTGTGGCACATTTCCGCCCCACATGGAGATCGAGCAACGAGCAGAGCCCCTCTTTGTCTGTGAGTACGCTGGCCGCCGAGCGCAAAGAGTTACCAATATTCGGCACAGGGAAAATTTGTTGCAGCAGTCTTTGCAGATCTACCGGGCCAAGATATTGGAAAACCCTTGGTCCGTTTCGACATGCTTCGCTGAGAACTGGCAACGCGCAACCATTTCAAGTTCAAGCACCCGATCTCTGCACACTGTCTTCTGTCTCTGGCCACCAGGGCCACCAGGCGCCTTCTGCCTTTGCGCCTTGATGCCTGCGCGTCTTGCGCACTCGTGCCATCTTTGTGCCGCTCGGCTCGAGTTGGACCTTTCCCGGGCTGATGCTGGAGGGGTTGTGCTGCAGGGAGCTGCAGAATGAGCCGACTAACACAGTTTTCTGCGGCCAACCGCCAGGCGTTTAGGGCCAAACCCTTTTCGGGCAAATTTGCAGCCAGAGGCCGCTCCGGGTGAGCGCAAGTTTGCCAACTTCTTCTACAACAGTGTTGAGGCCCATTCCATAAAGCTGAAGCAAAAACGAAAGGAATCAGGCATGAAACGCAGAGGGCAACCAATAAAAATGCCAGAAGCTGCTGAACAAAAACCGAGAACACGGTAGAGCTGTACGAGGGAGGCAAAAAGAAAGAACGGCCAAGCGCAAACAGCAAGCAAGAAACACAGCAGAAGAAAAGACAAACCAAAAAGGAAACGACCTGGGGGAAGCAAATACCAAATCAATGGCAAACGCACAAAAACATGCCAAGGGTGTGACTGGCATAAAACCGCAACTCAAACACAATAAGCACAAACCAAAAACTGCTTTGCTTCAGCGCAAGCAGATCTAATCAAAAACACATGAAACAACAGACAACAACATTCAAAATAGAAATGAACCCTCTTAATGACAGGATTTCGAATGGACAGGGGGGCGGGGTACTAAACCACATGCAAAATCAAATGTCGCCACAGCGTTCGCAAGGATCTTATTTATAAACTCGCTAGCTTTGGATTGCTTTGGCCGCTTGCCGAATTCGCATGCGTACTGCGGTCACGAATGTCACACATAGCAATGCATCAGTGACGAAATCGGTCAGGTTGGGAGCGGTCGCAACGGACAAACCTTTCGCAGCTCCACGCTCCGTCGTCCGAAATTTCGGCCGTCTAACGGAGAACAAGAGGAGAGCCATCACAACATTCTGCTAGATTTCTGACATAGGCTCGTGGACGAGTTCCACAGCAGGTCGAGCACTGTCCAAGCCTGCGGTAGGAAGTCGATGAGCGAGTGCTGGTACCCCATCCTCACTTGTGCACATATGGTCTGCTCCGAAATGTTGCCCTCAAAAGCACGGGAAACCAAATCCATCGAACCAAAAAAACAACACCTGCCTGACTCCCTGGACCCAAACCCCACACCCTGACCCAAAACAGCGTATACCCCCCCAAGCCCTAAGATACTGCTTAACCGGGCTTAACCTTGCGCAAGCCATGTAAATCCTGAGCTGCAGCAGCGCGGCCCGGGTGGCCCGGGGATGCTTGGGAGCACGAGCCTTCAGCCAGAAATGGGCAGGCATGAGTTAACAGCTAGGGCTTTCGTCTGATGTTTGGTTCAGGTTTCTGGGAGGGGTGTAAGGCTAGGGCTCACGCTCTCGGTGCAGGCTAAAGTGAAACGGCATGTACTGGCAAACACACCATCTGCGCATGATAGTACAGCAAAGTATAGCATCGTACATACTATAGTCAAGCGTAATAATCCTACGCGCTGGACACTACCATTGCCGCCGCACATTGCTTTTTCATTGAATTTTGTGGGTACGAAAACTGCGTTTGATATGTTGCATTCTTCAATTTGTTGCATGGTGCTGGCATATAGGTCTTTGCTGATTTGTAAGCAAGTCCTTGTGTAGGTACCCGCAATGCTTTGCCGTCACACGCATGCCACTGTATTCTTACGACGTTTTGGGGCGGTCAACCCAACCTTTCAAAGTACAGACATCGCTCGGCTCGAAATCCGGGAAAAATTGGAAACTTCAAGGCCCGTGTGGGCTTCGGAGAAGAGTTCCTTTACTTAGTTCAGTGCATGCGTTGCCACCTCTGGTAACATGGACGTTATCATTGCGTTGACACGGATGCTTCTAAACCGCACTGGCAGAAACTGCAAGGAGAGCGAAGTAGGGTCCACGAACCGGCAAAAGCCGGCAGGCCCCAATTGGCCCCGCCCCCCCCGGCCCCCCGCACCCCCCACCCCTCCACCACCGCCCAGTGCCCGACGGCAAACCCGGCGTCCTAGGTGGGTAAACTTTGTTTATGCAGCAGACAGTATACTTACGGGTTAGAAAGATGGGTGCATACATACATACATACATACATATATATATATATATACAGATAGTATATGCGCCGTGCACAGATTTTGAATAATCTGCCAACCAACAACTGCAACAAAGCCAGGGAGCAGGTCATGGTCTACGACTTGCGTTGGCAGCTGGTGCCAGAACTCCTCTCGCAAATGAGTGGCGGTCGACCCGAGATTCTTGGCAGCAGTTCACACTTGCAAGCAAAGAAGGACAGACATACCCATCATACACTCCGTGGACTTGACTAAACTTTGGGAGAATGTTCAGCAACTGGAGTTGTGCAAAAGCCTGGTCGAGCCTCCTGCAAGCAGCTCTCCGGGCAGTCCCTCACCAGGCGAAAGGGGGCCAGGTCGAGCCCTATGAACCCCAAATCACTGAGCCCTGAATTTATACCCTAAGCCCTAGACACCAAAACCCGCTTGCGAGCTTCCTAAACAAAAACCCAAAAGCCCAGCTCGTCGGCTGCCTGTGCAGGTACTCACCATGGCTCTCGTTCGAGGCGAACGTCGCCCTGATCGTGCTCCATCGATTATGCCTCAGCCCGGGCTCTGAGCCACGGAACAGGCCCGAGACTTCACTTGACGTTTGAGCGCGTCAGACCTGCAGCCCTCAAGGCCATATGTGGCTTGAACGAAGCAAGCTGACCGAGACTGCAAACTGTGTCCGAGTGGCAAATTGATGCATCCACCCTCCAGAGGTGCCAGTTCTGCGCTCAGGCTTCTGGCTGGGTCCGTCACGAAGTAGTCCGCGGCATCCCCGCAAGCATACGTGGCATATGCATCCAGCAGAGACTGGTTGCCTGAGCTCTGACTTTACAGGACCGATTCAAGCCGCGACACGAGAGTAATGTTCAGATGAATGTCAAAAAGGAGGTGGCAAGAGTGCAATCTTTTTCGGCCGGGTTTTCGGCCAAACAACTTGTTTCGTGAATGACTTCCCTTCTGTCAGGTTGTGAAGATTGTTAACAGTAAAGACTTCCGGAAAATCCATCACTTTGCCGGGTTTTTTCAGAACGATCGCAAGAGAGAGAGAGAGAGAGAGAGAGAGAGAGAGAGACACCCCCCGAGATCCAACTGCTATTGATTAAGTCCGGCCGTGGGGTGCCTATCTCTCCTGCTGCTGAACCAGAAGGATTCTTGATTCATTCCTTACGAGCACCACAACCCCCCCCTCCCACCAAGCTCTGGAGCTTCGGCAACCCCAACTTCTTCCGCAGCCCTTTACAGACCGGGGCTGGAGGGCTGCTGGGCGGGAGGGCCGGAGGGCGGGAGGGCCGGAGGGCTGGAGGGGGTTGGGGGGTTGGGGGGTTGGGGGGTTGGAGGGTTGGAGGGTTTGAGGGTTGGAGGGTTGGAGGGTTGGAGGGTTGGAGGGTTGGAGGGTTGGAGGGTTGGAGGGTTGGAGGGTGGGAGGGTTGGAGGGTTGGAGGGTTGGAGGGTTGGAGGGTTGGAGGGTTGGAGGGGGCTTAGGGTTGGTTGGTTGGGGCGGCTTAGTTTTTTTTTTTGGGGGGGGGGGGGGGGCTTTAGGGTTGGAGTACTGATTATCACGAGCCCCATTTCGGGTGCGGTTTGGCAGGTAGAAAAATGTTTCGCTTTCTGCGCAGGTTCAGACGCAGGAAATGCAAGAATCGCACGTGGTTTTTTTTAGAGCAGCCATAAGAGTCTGGCGGCGTTGTAGGGGATTGAAACTTAGCAGAGCCGAGCAAGGTGTGCCCAGCTGCCACGGGCACAAGGTAGTTTAGCTACCGAATCTCTCGAAAGCAACTGTTTTGGCGACAGGGGAGTTTACGTGCCGATTTTGCAGGCTTGATGTTTAACAAATTTTGCATCAGTTTTATATTTACGCATCTTGAACGCCGCATAATGCCATTTGACACTTGACACTAGCTGTATGATGTGAACGCAGTGTGGGTTGGCTAGTTCTACGTTGCAGGGTAATTTGATGAAGTACAGCAGTTCCGCGGTTCGTTTCGGTTCTTGGCCTGCTCGGTTCATGCATGTCCGGTTTGCTATCCGACCGCACAGCCCAGGCCCTGGCCTCTTGCATCCAGATGTCAGGAAAGAAAGGGGGTCAAAGGGCACATGGGGTGTAGGGGGAAGAGGTTCAGGATTCCAGAGGCTCAAGAGGTGTAAGGGCGCAGGGTGTGGGGTTTTGGACTGTGGGGTGTGATGAGGGCTCTTGGAGTC
Organism: Symbiodinium natans; assembly: GCA_905221605.1. Taxonomy (NCBI): domain Eukaryota; class Dinophyceae; order Suessiales; family Symbiodiniaceae; genus Symbiodinium; species Symbiodinium natans. Next base: position 50,890 of record CAJNDS010000359.1, read on the forward strand.
TGTGTGGGTGTGTATAGAAGGGCTGTGGGGGTGAGGAGAGGGTGCGAAAATCGAAGGGTGTGGGGAGGTGTATCACGGGGTCAGGCTTGTAGGGGTCTGGGGCTGTAGGACAGGGCTGTTGCAGGCTTATGTGGGTGGGGCCGCAGGTGGTGTAGAGGGCCCGGGTGTATAGGTCGAGAGGGAGTGTGGGGGATGGTGTCAACTGCACATAATGTGGAAATCGCCTCCACTGCTTCCACAAAAGAAACCGTAAGGTCTGGCGGGCAAATTTTTAAACTTGGGCGAGGTGCGGGGCATTTACTTTCGGGCTTGCCTACGGCCTCAGACTCGAGGCCTTGACCCTCAAAACTTGGCCCTAGAGCCCACGGGGGTGGTGGTGGTGGTGGTGGTGGTGGTGGTGGTGGTGGTGGCGGCAGTGTCCGCCCGAACAGCGGCCAACTTCAGCATGACTTCTGCATAAATTTGGATTATGCAGAAGTGCGGGGTCCAAAGCGCATAAGCACCAACTTCCGCATAACTTCCGCATAACTTCTGCATATTATGCAGTCTATAACAAAGCCTCTGCATATTATGCAACACCAACTTCTGCATAGTATGCAGAAGTTCATCAACATTACCTTTACAACTTCTGCATGCTTCTGCATATTGTGCAGCCTGTAGCGCGGCCACTGCATATTATGCAAAACCCTATGCAGAAGTTATGCGGAAGGTATGCAGAAGTTGGTGCTTTTATGCCATTAAGCGTTTTGGGCCCCGCACTTCTGCATAAAAAAACAAATTTATGCAGATGTTGTACTGACGTTGGCTATGTTACGTCCAAACTACGTCCCACCGATAGCCCTAACCAAAAACATCGGCCGGACATCATGAATGGCTTGAGGGTTTAACTGTTGAGGTTCAGGAGCTGAGGCCGTAGCCTAAACACTCAACCTCTGCGTGGCAAACCCAAACATACCCTAACATAAGTGCCTGGCCCTGCCCAATTTTAATCAGGTTTCCCGCCGGAACCTATGCTTTCTTTACTGGGACGGGTTTAAATAGTGTTACGGTGCAACCCCACACATCCATGCCCTTAGCCCTTTGTTCCAAACACATCCCTGCCACACCCGTGCCCCCACGCCCTACATCCCTCACCCCCACACACTCCCCTGCACCTGCCATAACATCACTTCGACCCCACAGGCACCGAGCCCACAACCCACCCAGAGGCTGAGGGCTTGGGTCCAGAGCGGCGACGAAGTGTATTTGGGGTGTGGAGGAGGGTTTGCAGGGTCCAGGGGTCTAGGGTAGGGATGTGGTGTACTGGGCTGGGGTGTGGAGGTATAGGCAGTGTGGGGGGGCTGTGGGATTGGCGAGCCGTGTAGTTGCTCCGCGAAGCGCGAACCGAACCAAAAGCCACTTGAATCTGCCAAGCGTGAGCCTGCAAGAACCCAAACTAGCCGTGGCTTTCCTGTTTATGCAGAAGGTCTGCAGAAGTTTTGCTGAAGTTGTCCGAGTCATGAAAGGAAACAACCAGGGCAAGTGGAGGATATGAACGCTTTTTGGACACGTTTGGACAGTCCTGGGATGGGGTCGGGGGGGCGGGGGCAGGAATAAGCGCGGAGGAGGTGGAGATATCCAGAAGTATCCCAAAAACATGCGGGAGACACGATGAGGACAGGATAAGCCAAACCCCTCCACCCCCCCCCCCCCTCTCAATGAGAAACAATGAAACCTCTGCACAGCCTCCCCTCCCCGACATGTGAACAAAGGGCTCAGTCATAGGCTGCAACTTTGAATTTGTTACCTTCTCGCCTTGCAAACCTAATGGTTTCAAAATCGTTGCCGAAACAAGGTTCGTGATAATTAGTAGGTTGGAGGTGGCTGAGCACCCAGAGTTTCGCGAGCCAGCTACACGGTCATAACCCAATTGATTGGAGACTGACCTGAAACAAGGCAGGGCGTGCATTCATTGAGATGTTGACGGGGTGGACCACACCGAGACCATCCTGGACGGAGTGGCTCGGTTTCTTTGGAAAGTGCAACAGGACATACAGGACCACAGCCGGTGCATCGAGCATTGATCAAAAATCTTGGACCACACTGTGCGGCCGGGCCTTTGCTGGACTGAAGCACGTCACGTCCCATGCAGGCATCGAGCCGAAGGCACACTTTCGGAAGTGTCACAAGTGCTACCCTGATGTGGAAAGTGAAAGTTCAGATGATGGCTGCTAGGGAAAAATGCGAGCCTCTCTTTTCAAGCGGCAACAAATTGATGTCCCAAGGGTTAGAGGGTTGGAGGGTTGGAGGCGGCTCAGGGTCGGAGGGGGCTTTGGGTTGGAAGTTGTCACCGCAGTAAAAGCCACCCAAACTAAAGTGCAATTTCGCGCAGCAAAGTTGCAGCAAGGCTGCGTGAGACCAGGGTTGGAAATCTCCCCCCAATGTTGCTGCAGGCAGGGTTTGCTTGGACCTCCACTGCGGGAAAGGTCCGAAGTACCTGCCACTTCAGCTCCTTGAGGCTTGATGTGCTTGCTGTCGACAACATAGTCATGAAGCTCTGGAAGCGAGCCTGATGGTTTTCTGGGGGAACAGGATGCATTGAGAACAGCAGTACTAAGGAACCGCTTCGGTCGCTAATATTGTTAATATTGCCGCTGATGTGCTTTTTGCTCTGCCAACTCGAGGTTGTGGAAGAGAGATCGGGCAGACCTTGTGGCACTTGCCGGGTCTCCGAACATGTCCAACCACTGCTTTTCGGCTAGAAGCTGGAACTCCCCCCCCCCCGAGCAGAAGTAGAGACTCCGAATGTTACACTGCTACAAGCAGAAGACGATCCCAGCACGATCTCACTTGCTAACCGCAGCCAGGATCTGTATCTCAGTTAGAGTCGAGCGCACGTGTGTATCGTCACAAAACGACGATCCGATAAGCATTTTGCACCACAGCTAGTACACATGTGTATCGTCGTACGCAGATCAGCGACAGCCAAAACGTATCAGTGATAGCGGGAAGCTAAGCATAAGACAGGCAAGCGAAACTAGCGTACAATATCAGCTAAAGCCATCAGGAGCGCATCGGCCATAGCCGAAAGCTTAATACCAGAAGCGTATCAGCAAAAGACTCTAAACCCGCTGCGTATCAGAAGTGCATCAGTGACAGCCCCTGCACCCCGTATACGCGGCAATCACATGGACATGAGTGGAGGTACAGGGAAGCCCGTACCCCTGGCATAAAGGCCGCAGCACAGACCTCAAAAGCATAGACCACACAGACCACACCGGACCACACCGACCACACGGACCACGCAGACCACACGTGCAGAACAGTGGCTGGATGAAAGCAACCTCCGCGCAGCGCGCACCTCAACGACATGTTTCGAACCCGGCTGCCTGGATCCGTGGGGCTGTGTCAAGGCCTACGACTCTACGACCCTTTCAACCCGGAAACCTTGAGCTGATTCAGCTAAAGCTCTTTCAGCTTCCGCATCGTCAGCAGTGGCTGCCAAGGCTGCAACCACCAACAGCTCGAGCACCCGGCCCAAAGCGGATGTCTTGTGCATGGCGACCGGGCAACTAAGACATGTCGGGTTTGAAAGTGGAGATATCGAACATTGCTGACCCTCTAGACCTCTGGAATCTAATTATACACTTTAGACATATGACATGGAGCATCAAGCTCACTTGCAGCAAAACGGTTCGGCTTCAAGCTTGAACGTCGCCCGCGGGCGCCCCAACACGTAGAGGCCGTAAAGTGTCAAGGCTACAACACCCAGATCCTGAACCCGAAGGAACACAGCGGATCTGGCTTTGAACCCTCAGCCTGCAACGCCTTTGCTGGATCCGCTCGGCAGTCGCACTGATGTGTGGGTCACCTGAATCACCTGAACACTGGAGCAGATCCAACCTAATCATGACACCCCTTCACGAGCGCGTTGACGGACTTCCCAGCCCGCAACCTTACGCAGATTTTTGCTTACCAGCAAGATTGATGCAAGAATGGCTGTATGTCTCCAGGGCAGCTAATCTCCAAAGACAGACATGCCAGCCTCATGCACAAAATGGAATCCAGCAATGTCGAGAGCACCTGCATCCCAAGTGGACGATAGCAAGCCACCAGACAATTCCAAGCAATCAACACAGGCGCCAGTCATCTTGCTATCTTGCTAGTATGGAACCAGTGGTGCAGGATGTCACAGCCGCTGTTCCCTGCTACTAATGTTGACCTCATAGGAAAAAACCCCCTGCAATGGCAATCCAATCCCAGAACGTCATTAGAACCCTCCCCCCCCCGCCCCCCGCAATTGCACAATCCTGGCAGTTACCAAAACTAGGGACCAAACAACCAACCAACCCAAAAACAAACCTGGCGGCTGATGATGCAGGCGGAAAGAGTTAAGGGCTCAGTGTGAAGGGTTAAAAGACCGCCATGGGCCGCCCAGCTCTTACATAGACCGCACAGGCTTCTACTTGTGGAGCCAACCACCGGGGCGAGCGGGGGTGTGTTTATACGAAGTGAATATGAAGGTGTGACCTCTTTTGCCACCTTCCCCCCCCCAAGGGCAGGGAACAGCGAATTAGAGCAATTAGAGATATTAGAGTGGAGCCGGGGCTTGCTGTTGCATGTGCAGGTAGGATGGAGAAACTTACAGAATTCCCGAGGCAGTGAATGAGCCTAGCCTAGCACAGCAAGTGGTCAACTTGTTCTCATCTCAACGCTGTCTGCGCAAAGGGTCCTTCGAACAGTATGTGCACACAGTGTGCACGGCGGACTGTCCTCCTGGCCAAATGGCGAATCTCTTCCTCAGTGGCTGCAGAACTCTTCGCAGGTCTCCTTCGAGACGTTGAACAAAATGAGGTTTCGGCGAAAGACCTCCGAAGCGGCGGCATACACCACTTCGTCAATGTCATCGTGCCACCCCTGAAGCTGTGCGGTATCATAGTCTTGGTCCGCGCTCTTCCCTGCATAGCTGGGCCTTGTGTTTTCGAACTCGAAGGCGTGACATGGTCCTCCGAACATCTTGTGGAAAAGGCAGATTGACAGGTCCCACTGCTCTGTCAAGCCCACGAAGGCAAAGCCCTCGCGCACCCTTCGTGCTGCCTCCAAGGCGTCCCGAAGCGTCACCTTGGGCCGGCTCGGATTCACTGTTAGAGTGATCGGGTGCTCCATAACGAGCTGGTACGTCATACCGCCCTTCCATGTCTCGGCGAACTCTAAAAGGGGTTTCTTCGGAACTTTTTCCAGGACCTCCCCCTTGCACTTTCCGCCAAAGTCCTGGTTAAAGTTATCTTCTGTGTATGCCGCAAAGTTGTTTGCATCATCATGGTAGCCCGACAGGATACGCTGATCCGGATCGCGGAACATTCCAACCAAGTGTCCCCGCTGGGCAGAGTAGTTGCTTACCGGGTAGTGAACGTGGCACGGCTGAGGGCAAGAGTACTTGTCCACGTTGCACACACCCTGACATTGTTCAAGCCAGCGGGACAGCCAGCAGGCGCCGCCACCGACCGTGTCTTCGTTGAGGGCGTGGTTGGCCAATGATGGGCAAGTGCCGGGCAGGTGGGTGATGGTGTTGACGAATGAGCTGCCGGTCTTCGGGAAGTGAATCCAATGGAGTGGCTGCGCTTCTTTCAAGCGTCGTTCCTCCGCACGTTCGAGGGCCAACTGGTGCTGGAGCAGCTGCATCTGCTGCATCGTTGTCTCAGGCTCCTCGTCTCGAGACGCCAGAGAGATTGCAGGAAGTGACAGCGACAGGAAAACGGCCAGCATGGCTCGCATGGAAACAGCTCGCGCAAGCGACCTACCCATGGACGGTTCGGCTTCGAGCCTGCATGTCGTGGCCAACGTCCCAAGTTTCAACTTTCATCCACTGCAGCAGGCGTGTGCACAGACCAAATGCATGCCAGATAGTGGTGTGGGGGGGGGGGATGCAAAGCATCCTATAGCTAGATTCCGGAAACGCCATAGACTGCTAGCTGAAATGTTTAAGCCGGCACTACGATAACGGTTTATATGAAATAGGTCCGTAACTCGAAGATGCTGTGCATTGGTCTTTTGTGGCATCCCACAATGGAATTCACAAGTTTGGGCAAAACAATACCGAAGTCTTGCGAGCAAAAGGTTCGGCGCTGGATGAAGCGTTTTGCCCAAGATACCCCAAGGCTTGGGAGAGCAAGGGCTCCAGGGCTCAGCGCCCACGAAAGGCACCGCTGAAGTATCACCAATGGATGTTTTTTCGCATCGCCCCACCAACCACAATGCCGGTCGCCCCGGGCCATGGGTCATCGTGTATCTTCTACGCGTGGGGTGTTATGGGCAAACTGGAAAGACCACTTGTCTCGGAAAGCAACTTGTCTCGAAAAGCCACAAGTCATTTTCTCGCGGCGGCACCAGTCTATTGAAAAGCCATATTGAACTTCTAGGAAAACGCTTATTTCGAAAAAATGCTTTTTGCGAGAAGCCATTTTTCTCGCGGATTTGTGCGCGCAGTGAAAAACCACAGTCTTCAAAAAGCCACTGTTGAGCGTAAGGTTAACTTTCTCGCGGCTTTTGCCAGCGCAGTATGTGGGAAGAGGAAGTCTTCTCGAACACCATTTTGTGGCGAAAGTCACTTTTCTTACGCCGTCGGGCACGGGCACTTTTTGAAAAGAATCGGTTCTGGAAAACTGTCTTTTCTTGAAAGTCAGCTTTCGTGTCAATATTTTACCCGCTTGTCGTGTCGGGTCGGCATTGTTCGGCTTCCTACTCCACACCTGACAAGCAAGTGCACCCCTGAAAGGCTCAGGTTATATTGCAGGGCCCTGGCTGAGCCATCTTTACAGTATGTCTCCTTGCAAGAAGCATAGAGCTTAACAAGGCATCGCGAACGTGTAAGGCAGGCGAGACATTGTTGCCTCAAACTGAATCTGAAGCTCTCGCCCACGCCAAAAGACCAGCGGCGGCTCTTCGATGCCTCATCAAGAAGGTACGATCACTTGTGAGCAGCTTGCTGTCAGGGGGCTGGCTGGAATTGGAGCACAATCTTTGTATTTCAGTGGTGAACATGAGTAACACTGCTCAAGGAGATCGAGTTTCGGGGAGGATTGGTGACATCGGTCCTCCTCGCCATGCTTCCGCGCCATCTGCTCTACTTGGGAAGATCTGTTCAGATGTCCTTGTCTGCATCCCCAACGCTATGGGGGCCTGCGCTCTGAGACTGACTTGCATTGAGAGGGCAAACACAAACTCCAACACGAACACTCCGGCATGTCTCCATCTCTCTGAGCCAGCTCAGCATGTTTTGCTTTGTAGCTACCAAAAAAACGCTGTGCAATGGCAGTGGCGACGGCCATGGAGCAGTCGCGGCTCTGTCACGGCCAAACGACTACGCTGTTGACTTGCGGGATACAGATTGAGCGTGACCCACTCATGAACACACACACACACAGAGCAACATCTGTGGTTCCACAAAACTGTCCGCATGATCAGCAGAGCAGAGATGAATGGTGACCCTCACACTCACAGGCAAACATGGAAATGCCGAAGGAAACCAGTGGCAAATCATGGAAAAGGGCGTGTTCCATGGGTCCAAACTGAAATCAACTTGATGGATGAGTCATATGTGCTTGATATCTGCTGAGGCTTGGGCGTGGCGCTGGCTTTGCCACAGTCTGTTAACGGTTAAGTCGGTTAAGTGAAGTGTCCTCCTTTTTCCAACCGTCCGCGACCTGATTTGAAGTGAGAGCTTCCGGTCACTCGGTGGCGGCTTTGGAGCTAAGGGGCTCGGCTTTGCAATGCGAGAACGTTATCCAAACCCTGCAATCTCAAGGACTGCTGCCTGCTGGATTCCTCCTACTTGCTTGTGCTGTGCCTAATTAGTGTCTGCATGTATGGTCGTTGCTGTGCCAAACCTACACTACACGAGTGCTTCAAGCCGCCTCTCTTACTCTCTTACCTTTGAACCTCATCTCGAATGCAAAGCTCATAGTTGCCGGACTCAGATGTTCATGTTTGTGAGTTCACCTGAATGTGGCGCGATGCTCCAATGTGCTCAGGGTCGCTTGCCAGCTTTGGGAGAACACTGGGGAGAACTTTTTCTCAGAACACGCTCTTCTCATCAACGACCACAGATGTAGCTGAGTGGCGAAAGCCAGGGTGGCTGTGCACTAGGGCCCACTTTGACCTGGCGTGGGTGAGGTGCGCGCAAAGTCGCGCAAATGCAGCTCGTTGTTCTCTGGCAGCCCGGCCTCGCAGCCGTTTGACATGTCCCCATCCGCGTCGTAGAAGCCACCTGAGTCTCTGAGTGCCAAGATGTGCCCCTCCCCCCCACGCAATGGATGTCGGCAGATCCCCACAAAGACTCGGATGGTGTGATGCTTCTCCCAGGAGAGTCGCAGGGGAATCACAACAACTTGCCTATGGCTGCATTCACCGGATTCTTCAGCAGTTGCCCGGGTCACCACAGTCAGCAAACAATCGAAAAAGCTTCATTCCCAGTGGCGCTGACATTGGAGCCGATCACAGGTATCAGCCTGAACCAGTTGTTGCATGGCTTTGCTGTGCTTCCGCTGTGCTCGGCTTCAGGAAAAAGATTGCACCCTTCAGACCGACCCGACATGCCTCAACCCATCTCAACCCGAAGGAAGCAATCGAAACAAGTCGGCCGTCACCTTCTTGCAGGAAACGCACTCAGCATTGGCCGGTGAGGAACAGCCGGCCTGACAGCATTCAAGCTCTGCAACTTTTCTTGCTACTTAATTTCCTACTTTCTTAGTCTTCGAACTACCAGGCTGAATGCCTACAGCGCGATGGCCCACCTCACAACCGGTCTCGGCATCATTGTCGACGTCGAAGGCTAAGTGAGAAAACGAAATGGAGTGTAGATCGCTCGGGATTCCCTACATACACAGACTCGGATGCAAAATTCTCTGGCGCCCACTCCAACACTACAGGGCACCGCGGCACCACTACAACTACAAGGGGCTCATGATCAAGGCAGGTCTTTCGACACGTCAATAGGGCTTGGGAGATGTGTCGAAACAGAAGGCAAAGAAAAGTCCCAAGAATCTGCCTCAGCCTGAGTTCTGACCGTGAACTGTTTCATGAGGTTTGCCAGGCTACACTTTTGCATGCAAGCAGCTATTGTTGAAGCACTCCACCACTTTGCAGTTATCAGTTGTGGTGCAGGATGTGCAAGTGCCGCCAGTAACATTCCTGTGAAGCTGGCAAGGGCATGTGCATGTCTCAAGGGGCTTGGGATTTAGGAGAGTTTTTTCAGGAGTCCGTCGGGGTCTAGGGTGGCAGCATCACAAGCTCAAGAGACTCAAGAGAATAAGGCATGGTCCACTGAGATGGGACTGATCGTGTTTGGCAAACCTCATGAAGACATTCCCAGCATAACCGCAAAACACCTCGCCTTTGCAAGCAAGCTGCTTACAAACGCCTTCACAGCCGTTGGAGTTGTTCCCGTCGAAGTTAAAGGTGTTTGGCGGGCAGGAGGTAAGCTCATCGCAAACCTCGGGGCTGCTTCCAACGCTCGAGCAATGAGCCCCCCAGACACCTGCAGTAGAGCGCAGCATGAATTGCAGAGTCGGCTACAGTCATGTCAGCTTGTCCAACTTCCCAAAAAGTCGGGGCCGGATCTCACGGATCTGACGGATCTGTGTCGCAGCTGCATGTAGCAGCTTAGCTCGTCACTCTCGTACCCTCAAGATGGCTCTGCCGTTGCACAAAACGCTGCGGCCACGTCGCACTGGGGCTGGAGCAGCTCAGACAAAGGCCCCAGATCACCCGCCTGAGCTCTTTATTCTTTGATTTGCTCCATATTGCTCCCATCGCTTGAGTGCTCGTTCCCAAAGTGTTTCGCGTGCTATTGCCTCCTCGGCCTTTTCGAAGGACTGGCTTTTTCCAGACAGTAGCCACTAGTCTGATCTATCCGAATCAATCTATCCGGCAAGGAATGGGAAGCTTTATGCTGAGATCAATGTGCCATGGTGTTGGAGCCCAGCGTCGGACAGGTAACCTCACACCCAGTCTCGACGAGACCATCCACATCAAAGTAGTTTCCTTAAGCGTGTTGCTTCGCCACGTCGTCTGGAAGATCCTAACCCTACTTTTGCCAGGGTTCTATCGTGATCATGAAAGCTATTGGTACAGCACGAGTAAATCACCATGATTCACTTGGCACGACCCAAAGACCCGGCCCACTGCAGCACGGCTCGATTGCACTCAATCTTTGTACATCGCTGCGAGCTTGCGCAGGACACACATGTACCTGGCGGCAGGCTGGCTTCCAGCTGTCCAACTTGAGGCCATTCCTTTAGTGCATCGATGTCACGGGCATTTGCCAGTTTACACAGTTTTTTCATGATTGTGTCGCCTGCGAGGCTCCGAGGCATGCTGAGCGTGAACGCTGTGTCCGGCAATGTGATAGCTGTGATGGCTCCGGGTTCGGCCCGCACATGACGCGCCTTGGAGAACTTGTGGGCAGGTCTCCTGGCCGACATGTTGAACCCGGGACACGTTGGCTGTTGCCGCATTGAAGAGATCTCCAGAGCCTCTAGACCAGAAGATGAAAAGAGGAGACATCTCTTGAATTCGGTCCTCGCAGCCATTGCTGATGTTCCAATCGTCGTTAAACCAGTTGTCATCGCCTGATATAGAGATATCAGATTTAGTGTAAGATCCCCACTCGCAAAAACAGTCCACCACAGAGAAACGGCCTCAGATCCCAAGCAAATCCAGAACTACACCAGCCAAGATTCATGCAATGCTGTCGCAGGCATGTGGCCTCGCATGCCAGGATTTTCGGGTGTGGAGTTGTCGCAAAAGCCCACACGAGAGGAACCTTGTTTGGCTTTCATCCCTGCCAAACATCAACCTGAAGGCGGAACTCGTCAGGCTCCAGCTGGGAACCCAGTTGAGAAACACCAGAACCGTCAACCCCTTAAACTTCTAGATTCCACGAAAGATGAACAATCAACCTGGCCTCAGCCATCAAAGCCAGGCAAGTAGAGGAACATCTGCAAGTTAGTTTGACTTGAATTTAAAGATCTCTCCACCTCCACCAAAATACATGCTGCAGGCAGCCATCTCCAGCAGCGGGATGAATGAGGACCAAGGGCAACCCCAGACCGAGCGCAACACCCCAAAAGAGCCACAAAATAGCACCACAAACCCCCCACGATCATCAAACACCCGTAGGGCATGAGCCGCCAGCCCCGACTCTACGGGTCCGACAGCAAGCCGAGCAAGCCACGGGGTGAGCTCAACAGCATAAATAAAAAAACGAAACAGATCTCGGCAACCAAGCAGGTGTGGCACTTGCAGCAATCTCCTCCGCACGCAAAAGCGCTCAAACCCACAAACACCCGAAAAAAATAAGGCATCCCGAAGCGCACTCGTGGTGACAAATGAAATTTTGGAAGTAACGCGAAGGCGCCGCAAAAGAGTGAGACGGGACTAGTGGCTGCCAAACTCCGGCATCCGGCACCAGGCTTAGGCATCTGAGGCACAAGGATACGCGCCGAGTTTTACCCGAGACGGTGAGTTCGGGCTTGTCGGCTCTTCCACCGGCGGATTGGCCTTTTTGGCCTTCGGTACCGGGTCCCCCCGGCACTCGCAACATGCGATGCACACTGTGCGCAGCAACCCTCTGCTCACTCTGCTCATTCTGCTGTCCTTGCCGGCGTCCGCTCCGACTTGGAACATCTTGGGGTCAACTGACCGCGGCACGGCGACAGGCGTGCTTGCAGCCCACAGGCTTGATCTCTGGAGTTCCGCCCACGCGTCCACGCGCGTAACATCGCTTCTGTTGCTTCCAGTCTTGCATATAGTCTTGCAACCTAAAATTACTTTGCCGAAAATGCAAGGCGGGTCCGGAGAAGTAGAACCGCGGCCACAGGCCTGGATCATGAAGCCCGCGGCCACAGCAGTGCACGCGTCCAATGCCTCTGCACAAGCTGACCGCTCCGCCGCTCCTGCTGGCCGTCGCGGCAGCGAGTAAGAGCAACTGACACGCCCTGCCCGGCACGCCGCAGCGAGGGTCGAGGCATCCTGGAGAGGTCGTACGGGAAAGCCTTGAGAGTTCAGAACGGTTCAGAAGGCCAGGAGACGGCGGGGGCAGATGACCAACCTGACCCTGCTGGGAGCACCTGCCAACCTGCGGGGCTGCGGCAACAGCCCATGCAAAGGACAGCGTGCGCTTGACGCAGGTGAGGGGATGGTCTGAAATGTGAAAGATACACAAGAGTGCTAGTGATGCACGATGAAATTTGACATAACTTGACACAAGTCTCCGAAACTATCCAACCTGGATGCTGGTGCAGCTAGTGGGCCTTGCACAGAAGGTACAGCTGCCATGGCTTACGACCGGACACGTAGTCTCACAGCCGTTCCTGTGACCGAGTTGTGGCAAAATGCTGGTTTCACGGACTCACGGCTTCGTGGAGCAGGATTTGCGAAGATTTGCTAAGATTCGCTGAGCTCCCATCTTTCTTCCAAATTCTACCACAGCTCGTAGCACCTGAAAACATGCCACAACGGCCGTCCCTGGACTTCTGATTTGAAAGTGATACTCCGGTGGCTGCGCCTAAGCAACCACATGGCTCCAAGCATCACAGGCAGACTTGGTAGACATATTCCCATGGCAGTGGCAGTGCAGCCTACAGTAGGCTTTCAGTTGCGCTTCTGGGGGCTACATTGGCTACGTACCAGCACTGGTCCTGGCATCGCTGTCCACGTCGAACCAGTTCTTCTCACAGACCAGCGCTGTGCAAAGGCGCTTGTCCCCTTCGCAGCAGCAAAAGAAAACTACTCGTGATACTAAGATCTAAGGAGGCATCAGTACAAAGAGAGAATACAAATAGTGATCATGGCCGCCGTTCTGGCACAAACCGCTCTCTTGCACCTCGCTACTCAAGCGTGCACATTGATTGCATCTGCAGCTACCCGCATCTACCCGCCTTCCATCAGTCCACAGCTGGTGCACACGGCATGGCCGACCTTCGGACACAGCACTTCGCAGCCTCAGGCCACGGTCACAGCATGTCACAGCGCTTCCGAGCTTCCCTTCCATGCAGCTTTCTTGAGATGGCCACATCTACACGTTCACCAAGGCTGGGGCCGTTTGCTGCCAAACCGTCCTGGTCAAAGAAGTTGTCATGACCTGTGAGAGAGGCTGGGACTGGACATGGGAATGGCTTCCGCCTCGGAACAAAGGCAAGGTTCCCGCAGGAACCTCCAATTTCCCCTTTCATTCGGCGAGTGCCGACCTTTTTCGTTCATCTTAGGGGTATTAAGGCTATATAGATGCTAGGCACACTGCGCTCTGCAGCGCATGACGATGCATGTTATCTCTTCAGTCAAAGCAACGATATTTGAACCCAAGACGTTGCTTGGAGTACACAACGCTCCTAACTCCACAGACCGTTTTTGTCTGAAACAACTGAGCTAGAGTGTAGAAAGATGTCTGCCGAGAATACCTGCCGATTCTCGGTGAATTGTTGCTCGTCCTCGTGGCTCTGCAGAAGGCTCCATCATCACCATCAACTGCCACAAAACCCACAAACGATAGGTGTTTTTTCATATTTTTCCGAGGCAACCAAACCGCGTGATATTAATGTCAGGGTTTCTGGTGTTGGCAACCCGACGATGCCGCGAAAACAGCGTGGCTTTAGCACTTCCGTACCACTTTTCCAAGGCATGGGCTTCGATCCGCCCGAGCACGGGATGGGAACGCACCGGGAAAGCCTTCTGACGTGGTTGGATTTTGAGATTGGGATCCTGATCCTCTTTGCCAAGAAGCATTTGACAGAAGTGCAGTCGGAGGGGCTGTTGCCTTGGTGCACAGCAGCGGAAACGAACCTAAAGCCCTGTACAACACGAACAAACGTTGGGATTTCCTAAGCAGAAGTCACGCACAAACGCCATGGATATCCAACACACCAAACCTGACAAAACGCTGAGGCTTCTCACCTCGACCATACAATAACTGTACATGCAACTACTAGGCCTCCGTGAGCCCTCAGAAGAACTCACAATGCTTAAGGCCTGCAGGAACCACTCCCACAAAACGTGAAGATCGAGAAGGTCCTTGCGGCCCATTTAGCCCAAAAAACACCAAGAGACACGACAGGCAGTCACCGCCCGGCACAGCATTGCATGCTGCTTCGCAGCTCTGACGGTCTCCTTAGGGCTCCGTCGCTGTTCTACGGCTGGAAGGTTGAAAGCGCTCTGCTCTCACAGGGAGAGAGAGAAAGAGAGAAAGAGAGAAAGCGAGAGAGAGACAGAAAGAGAGAGAGAGAGAGCAAAAGAAACAGAGAGAGAGAGAGAGAGTGAGAGGGAGAGCGAGAGTGAGAGTGGGAGTGAGAGTGAGAGGGAGTGTGAGAGGGAGTGTGAGAGGGAGAGTGGGAGTGGGAGTGGGAGTGAGAGTGAGAGGGAGTGTGAGGGGGAGAGCGAGAGAGCGAGAGAGCCCGTGGTGTGGTTGGGTTGAAGGAGTCAGTGTTGTCCAGCCTTCGAGGAAATTGCCGTGCCGGAATGGGGCTGCAAGCCAGGTCGTGTGCGTCTGACCGAGCAGACTCAATGTGAAAGTTCGGGATGCGTGCCTTTCCACGGGAGGCCGCCCCGGGTCCGGCGGTCGCATGTCAACTCCCTACGCAGAGGTACTAACGCTCTGCGGCAGATTGCGGCACAGGATCCATCCGCGTCGAAGAAGTTGGAGCGGCAGGTAATGTTGGTGCCTCAGTGCGGCAACGGCTGGAGACTTCTTCTCCTTACAACGTGCGGACACATCTTTTTGACCTCCACCTCTTTCCCGCCCTCTTCTCTTACATTTTCTCGACCCTCGTGCTTTTGGAACGCTCCCCTCTTTTTGGCGTACCTATCTTTTCTTCAATCCCTCCTGTGTTTCCTTCCATCTTGCCCCACCTTCGTTTCTTCAATTTTCTTCCTCCCCTTGTTCGTTTGAAAACTGCTCCTTCCCGGCACCAGCTGCGGCACTCAAATTAGGGGATAGGATTAGGGGGACCCTTGGGAATATAGACCCTCTGAATAAGGTCCCTGTTTAAGAGAGCCAGAAGAGGGTTAAGAAGGGGTTCCCTTTTAAGGGTCCCCCATCCTACTTAGGACAAATCTGCGGCTCAAGTTCACAAGCCGATGTACTTGTTTAAGTGTAGGCAAATCCTGGCCACAAGAGATATGTTTGACGGGTGGCCCCATGTTTTCCGGGGTTTGCTTCATGGCGCCCGAATCGCAAGCGACTACGGCCTTGACGCCGTCCAAGAATTAACTCGGCTCAGAAGCAGACCGCAGGTTTCCTGTTTCCGGAAGCATGAAAGCCCAGCCACAGGCACCACGGCCTCAACACTTTTTGCGCCCCAAGAATATCGCAAGCCCAGGTTTCTAGGATTATGCTAAATATGTCAATGTCTCTAAAGTCTACAGTCTAAACGGCCTCAACCCGCCTCAAACCGTAGGACGCCGCAACTCTACAATGACGTGGCTGTTAGAACCCCAGCACGATCGCATGCTGCTCTGGGATGCTTTTGCTGGACAGTTTCCTGGGCTTTGGCACCATGCAACCCCAGCCTCAAAAAGCTAAAGTGCTCATCCGAGGGGCACTGGCTTGAACTGCTGCAACTTTCGCAGATGCCGTTCGTGACGTTGGGGCAGCTGGTCTCGCAACCTGCACGCAGCAAGAAAGACCAGAAGCCGGCCCTGACGATGACCAAAGCCCCAAACCAAGTTCCCGGAATCCCATCCGTCGATGTGAGGGTCAAACCCGCGTGAACGCGATGCTAGATCAAACACAGGGACCTTGCCCCATCACGCTTCGAGAACATCCCTGCCAGTCAAGCCGAACCATGTCAAGGACAAGGGGCCATTCTCCGGATCCCCATCGTCATCAAAGAAGTTGGCATCGCACTCAACCTTGCACGATTACAGTACACCCTCAGCACACACCACGCAAAACTCTCGAGGGGCATAGCATGGTATAACCTGAGAGCTCAGAGGACCCCCGAGTTTTGAGACTTCCGTTTTGGAAGAAACTCCGGATGAAAGACGAAAATCTGACGAGACGTAAAGAGGTAACGGCAAGCACCGTTTAGTCCCTAAGAATCCCAAAGAGTCCCTGAAGCAGTCCCAAGCCTTCGAGCAGGTTCCCACTGTTTGGCAGTCGACGCAGCTGCCTCGAGGAACCTCCGGACACCGCATGGTGGAGACGAAAGCCGCTAGGAACGGAAGATGCTTCTGCAACGGTCATACATGGTCATACCACAACCTCAGCGCATCGCACGACATGCGGGGTCGAAAATCTCAAGGACGTAACCCAAACTTAGCACACAACTAAACTACTTCACCAAGCTTCACACGAACAAAAACCTTTGCCCTGCAAAACTTATGGGCCGTTGGCTTCACGACTGGCATTCGGGAGGCTTTCGTGACTTTAGCGATCAGCATGCGCATAGCATGCGCATAGCAACGAGGGCACAAGGTTTTGAAAGCTCGTCACCTGGAGCTGCAACAAGCGCAACCAGTGGAAATGAAGGACCACTGAAGGGACTGAAGGACCGAAAACACTGAGAAAAAGGATCACGTTGGTCGCCTTCTGTCGCCTTCTCGCTGGGTTTCGAGCTCTCCCTGCAAGCTCTCGCTGGAGTAATGGCGAAGCCCGAGTCCCCAGATGCCCCCAAGAAGGCGCGTTTCCCTACTTCTGAGGGCGGCGCAAAACTGAAATACTCAAGCATTTGCAGTGCCCATGTGTTCTGAACGCCAAGGTGTTCCGGAATCTCGACTGATGTTAACATTGACAAGCCTGCATGCTGTTGTGGACAGTGGGTGACAGAAGGGTCGCCCGCTAGCATGAGACTGCCAACTACCCGGACCACGTAGTGCTGCGCAGCAACGCACCCGAACAGACAGAGTATGCTACTTCCTGCGGGCCCTATTCTTCATGGCGGCTTCACCGCGATTTTTGCAATATTAAGCAAATCCTGTGCCATCTGAGACGGCACAGCATCTGGAAATACATGGGCCAGCAAGCCCTGTGTCGGTGAGGGATCTATGGAGCCCTTTGAAATACAAGGACAACCTGAGGCTTGCACTAATCTCTATGAGAATCAATGGGTGTGTGGGTTTAGGGTTTAGGCTTGGGAGCCGGCAGGGAGGTACCCACAGGCCAAAACCCCCCGCCAGTGCTTCGTCAGAGCCCGTGGTGCCTGGCCACACTGCATCTCGCAGCCATTCATCACCTCGGCTTCACTTCGGCTCCGTGTCTGAGTTGACTGCGACTTACAAAAGTATATTCAATATATACCGCATATCGCACAGTGCCCAGCGGCGTCGCCATCCCGGCTCGCCCAATCCCGGTGGCAGCGCAAGGCTTGGCAGATGTCAGGGCTGTCACAGCTCACACAGTCGGCCTCAAGACAGGCGGTCGGCTGGAAAGTTTCGTGTTCAGGTTCCGGTGTCAGATCATCGCCCATACAACCTAATTTGTGAGAAGACCAGGACTTTCGCGGAATTTGGAGGCGTCGAACTGTTGGCACGCAAGTGCTCAGTGTTTTATGCTGTAATACTGCCAAAGTCTTCTCTGCACATTTCTGCATGCATTGCTTTGGATTGGATCTGCCTTGTGCAGGTCTTTGCGCGCGACGTTGTGTCTACAGAGCTTCTTTCATTCGGTAAACATCTCTGTAAATGAGCCGAACCTACAAGACGAGAACCTACTTGGGTTTGGAAATTCAAGGAACTCGACAAGTGACTATTGCAGTGCTTGCCCACAGCAGCAGTGCGTTCGATGCTCTTTGTTGTTTTTTGGGGTGTGCCTATTCTTGGTAGCCCCCGATGACTGCGAGTGTTGATGCAAACCGGAGTGGAATGACCGCCGCCAAGTATGGAACCCAGGCTGGGAAATGTCTGGCCTTTGACAGCTTCGGACATCCAACTTCGCAGCCGTTCGCAGCATCTCCTAAGACAGAGACTGTCGGGCACAGCACAGTAAGCGGTTGTCATGGAACAGAATACCACCTCATTCCGCATGCACCAATCACACCAAATTTTTGCATGGTTTCAACCTTGCCTTCAGAGATGAAACCCTTGCCTCTGAAAGTAGCATGTCCCGACGCAGTAGACGCATTCCCTAAAAGCTCATTCTTGTGCCAGGCACCATCTACGTCGAAGAAATTTGCATTGCAGGTCACCGCAGTGCACCTTGCGAGGGTCTTTAAAGTTTCGGATATTTGCATTCAGGAGTCTTAGGGTATTAGAATTCAGGGTACGATGCGTCAGATGAGGCAGTGAGGCGGACTGAGGTGCTGCGCAATGTTGAGGATGCGCGGGGCATGGAGTTAGCAGGGCTCAAGACTTCAATCCCCAAGGCCGGTGTTGAAGAATCTCTGAGGCCTCCTTTTTCCGAGGAGAAGTTTTCTTGTCAAGCTGAAGGCGTCTTTGTCCAGTGAACTCCGACATCAACCCTAAACCCATCCCTGAAGTGCCGTCCCCGCTGTCGCCAAGTCACTGTGACGAGCTGCTGCATGCCTCAGGACATGACCGAGCCACAAGCCCAAACCTATCCCAACCTTTCGCGAAGCAGGATCAAAGAGACCAACTTGGGCCCCAGCATCGCAGATGCCTGCAGAGACCGATGGACAGCTCGCTTCGCCTGAGCACATGCGGGAAAGTGCCCGTGGCTGAGAATTTATTGCGCCAAACATTGCATCGTCGATATCCTGCTAGGAGCACTTCATTGTGTCTATTGCTTATCAGTTCGTACAATCAGCCTGAAATCGATTAGCCTTCCTGGCCATCACGTTTGTAATCTGAGGAGGCAGACTTGTATCAACATTAGTCGCAACATTTTTGTGGCTTGCTAACAGTTAATACCCACTGAGCCCTCAAATGGATTGCTCTGCCTCCTCATCACTCGGGCCAAAATGCTTACAACCCAAAAGTCCAAAGTCCAGCAGAGACCAAGGCCACTGGGCCACCATAGTCTCCGGCAGCTGCATGTAAGGAAACAATGTCATATGTGCATGAAAAGCTTCAAATGCCGTGGACTGTAGTGTTGTTTCTGCTTTCTTCTGTTCTTTTGTGGCTTTTTTGCTGTTCGGTTTCAGTATTTAGTGCCGGCTTTCCATTCTTCGGGTTTTGGTGACCATGCCTTTGGCTTAGGCCACCCTTCTCTCCGGTAGTTCCATGTAAGGAACACATAGGTTGTGCTGGTACGCAGCTTGTATGGAGGGTCTTCGGGGGTGGGGCTGGAGGGAGCCGTGTACCATATATGTGGCAGCGCAATCCCTTCTTTGCCTGCAATGGGTACCCCGCCACGCCAGCCGGCATCCGGGAGCAGACGGGCAGTCGGGGCGGACGGACACCAACCTCACCCCACCCTCGCAAGTCAACCCTCCTGTGAACCCCCTATGGACCCTGTTGGTTTGCCGAGTCAGCATGGACTCGCTGCGTCGACAGGGCCATATTTTGAGCGGCTGAGAGAAAGCCACGTGTTTGTCGAACGTTGCTCAACATGCAGGGCAGGCCGCCAGCGATAGTCGAGGGTTAGCACCCCGACAAATACAGCGGTATGAAACTTCATATAACAATCAAAACAATAACAAAAAACACCAGCCAGCTCGGGCTAGAAAGTTCACCTTGCTTAGCGGGAAAACTTCTCCAGGGCACAGCCATTTCGAGCGTCTCCATCATCATTGAAGAAATTGTCCTGTGTCTAAGAGTGTCTAAGCAGCTGCTTCCTACTAGTTACTAGTTGCGCGACCTGAAGGAGAAAGACAGCGTACTCATCACTTCGTCATGCACCACGAACTCACGAACATGCAACCCATTGCACATGAGAGAAGAGACATTTGAGTCCTCGCAAGCAGATAGCATGGTGCAGGTTGTGGAACTGCTACCTCGGCTTGACCCGGCAAGTACGCACCCGAGGAACCTGGACTGGGGACCTTGAAACCAAACAAATAATTAGAATAAGCCCCGTCCAGAACAAGTTCGATTACGCCTAATTCCTGATTCTTCTACGTTCGGCATGAAGGGCATGCATCCATTCCAGGAACGTGTCCTGTGTGACACGAGACACATTCGCACGTCCCACCTCCTTGCAATGTTGACAAGCCACAATTGGTGCACGTTGCCCTGGCCACAGCTGGGCAGGTCGCCTGCAAGTGCAGGTCGAGAAAGGTGACAGGACTGACTCTTTGGGCCCAATTGTTCATCCGTGCCTCGCAACCGTTCTCCGGGCTCCCATCCGAATCGAAGCGGTTGACGTCACCTGCGGAAGCGCTCTCCCCATCCGAACCGATCTCAAGATCGTAGCAGCGTCGTAGCAGCGTCGTAGCAGCTCTTCGGAGTCCCCACAAATCCACAAAGCCCCCTGGCCACACTGAATCCGTACACCGCACCCGAATGTGCTCCGAGAAGCAGGAGACCGTTGTACACTTCTCTGGACTGCTGCAGCTGGTGCAGTTTCCTGAGATGCTTGAGCGGACCAAACTGACACTGAGAGAAAGCTTACTGACCCAAATATTCGTACTGAACCTCCGCCCCAAACGCCCGGCAACACGAAAAGGAGGCAAGCACCTGCCTGCCAAGCCTCCGTGCGCAATCGAAGGGCAAGTGACCTCGCAGCCTGTCCTTGAGCGATCGTTGGGCTGGGCCGATTAAACACCTTTAGAGAAGACCTGCTCGGAAACTGTGGGAAACGGTCATGATCTGAAGATGAAGCGAATACATAGCCTTTCCAGGAACTCTCTCTACGAGAGGATTTAGGGACAGCAGATTGCTGTTTAGGAAGAGGTTTCAGGAATCTGAAACGGCGGTTCATCGTCAGCAGGATGCACAATTTCCGAAGCTTCCGAATCTGGAAGTGTATCTTCCGGCTTCAAAGATCACATCCAAGAAGCCGTGAGCGGAGTCTATAGTCTATTATAGTCTATAGCTTTGCAATGCTGCTTGCTGCTTTTCTCACAAAAAGATGAACGTAGTGCCAAGCTGCAAGCATTGTGAAGCGTACTTAGTAGGCTTTCTAAACCCTACAGATCGGCGCACTGCATTGAGCCCTGGCGGCTCGATCTTGCCATCCACATCGAACCAGCTGCCATCACAGAGGATGTCGAAGCACTCCAAAGGCTGACCACCTGGATTAGGGTAGATACTGGGTAGATCTTTCGGGAACCTGAGGATGGTCTCAATCCATGTCTACCACAATCGTGAAGGATGCACATTGAGATGTACCGAACGGACATCAGCTCCGCTTGCTTCGTCTGGCAATTATCTGGCAATACTTCACCAACCAATGAAGTGGGCCGGGATGCTGCAGGCGATGCAAGTACCCCGCTTGACACTCGGACACAGCCTGAGCAACAGCTCAAAAGCTAAAGTTCACGTACTTCTCAGGTTCTCAGCTCAGGTTTGTTCGCGGCCAACGCGGCAAACAAACTTCAAACGGCACATGGCTGAAAAGAAGAAGCTCAGGTTCCCAGATGTTTTCTTAGCCCCTGGTAACAATTTGGTACAACAATTGAGACTGCCAACTTTTGCAAACGTTTGCAAACACCTCAAACGCCCAACCCCAGATCCAACCTGCTGGCTGAGGTCCGCACACTTCACAACCGTTGTCTTCAACCGCATCTGCGTCGTACCAGTCCTGCACCAGTTTCTCAAGCAGAGGCAGAGGGTTGGAATCTGCCGGCACATGCCGCTGCTTGCCCTGTAACAAGATCTGGCAGGGCTTCTGTTCCTTTTTTTGCGTCTCGTAGAGCACGGACCCAAACCAAAGCAATCTGCTAAGCTTCAGACGTCAGAAGAAATCCCCGATACCGCTCGCAACAAGATGGTAGCAATTGCGCCTTGTCACAAGTCAGCGCCACCGCGCACTTGAACGGATTGTGGCACTCCGTGCAGGAAGCATGCGGCCGGGATGGGCATGTCGCTTCCTGAGCTGCAAATCGCTGCAACTTGTGACTTCCACGGTCTGCCGAATCTGAATCCTCTGAAGAGCATCTGAAAAATCTAACAAGAATGGCGTTCCACGCACAGAATTGTTGTCCCTTGCTGCCCTGGGTAGGGCAGTTCAAGGCACACGCGCCCGCGCGTCCACAGTGCACAGTACTCGGGCGCGTTGAGGCCGCACACTGGGTCCCTTTTAGTACGCACACGCCAATGCTTTCAAGGCCTGCGGAAGCCTCGAAAAGGGTGGAGACTTTTTCCGGCTCAACATGACCTTTAGGGCCTAAATATACAGTAGGGTTTGCCACCCAACATGATGTTTTAGAGTTTCCGGTATGACCTTTGAGGGTCTAGGGCTTGCCACCCAATACGACATTTTAGGGCTTTTCTTGGGCTTGGTGCATCGGGTTGAGGCATGCCCTTTTGAGGTTCAGGGCTTGCCACCCAACATGGGCTTGTAGGGTTTTGGCCTTATACCACCCAATCTAACCGGTCCAGGGTTTGCCACCCAACAGCTTTTTTGGGATTCACAGGGCCTTGGCCTTGTAGGACCTTGTCACGTTCAGGGCTTGCCGCCCAGCTTTAACTTTTGGGCTTGCGGTTTGCCACCCAACGTGACCTTTTTGGGTTCGCCACCCAATGTGACTTGTTTGGTTAAGTGTTTGCCTGACCTTTCGGGATTCACTGTCCCTTTCACAGTTTCCCCAGCCCCCAGCCAAGGCCCCGCCGAAGGCGGGGGTGTCTGGCGCCCCACGTGCACCTTCGACACAAACCCTGTGTGCACCTTCGACCTGGCGCCACTGCCCTGTGCCTTGCATCTAGTACTAATTACGCATACTAGTAGGCCTAGCAAGTTTCTAGCTACTCCTTAAACAAGCAGGCTTGGCCTGGTCACACCTTGCATCCAAGTCGCACAACCATTGGAATAGTTTTGGTCCACCTCGAATCTGTTCGGGTGGCATTTATAGTCCTGCCCGGTCAGGTCGGAGCAGCGCTGGAGGGGCCGGGTCTCAGGCCTTTGAAAAAACTGGACAAAGTCGGCTTAACCCAGCAATCCGAAGCCAGGGACTGGCCTTGCAGACCCAGGGGCCCTGGCAAAGAACGCAGTCTGCAAAGGGCACCTGACGGTTGGGCACATCAAGAAAACAAGCTGGCTGAGCCGGGCTGGAACTTCAACACGTTGAGGGGTTAGAGAGCTGCTTTCCTTGAACGACATTGGTGGGACAGTGGGACAGCTGCAGCTAGTTGGAACGATCTGCCGAAGTCATCATTGTAGTTCACAGAAACCCGTGCCGAAGCGTGCAGAGTAGTTGTTCAAACAAGCTTGAGGCAAGTGGGGTTGCTGACAGAACAAAAGGTACGAGCAAGCGTTAACCTTTTGGCGACCACAAACTGACCCCGGCGGCACGACCCTGCACTTCCCCACGCAAATCTGCTGCGGAGCCTGTGGGCACGGTGCCTCGCAGCCATTTCGCACGTTGAAGTCACCATCGAAGTAGCCAGGCTTGCAATCGAAAGCAGTGCAAATGCCTTGAGCTGTCCACCAACTGATACAGTGCGTCCCGAAAATTACTAGGTCTTGGCCTGTTCAAGTCAGAAGCATGCCGGACAAATCAGAATGCTTGAGTGTTTGGCAACAGCGTGATTCAGGAATGCTCGGCGGCAGATGCATCGGAGCTATGATACCTAGGCTGGACCTGAAAGCGACCAGTCTAGATGTGGGTCCTGTGAGAAGTTGAAGAATGGCAATGTTTTTCGCCGCGCTGGTGTGGCGAAGTATGGTGAGCCTTGCCCGGCCTGCTCCTCTCCCTGCGAGGCTTTCATAGTGGAACCATGCGAACCCTGGCCGCTTTTGTTTGGTGCCCCTTCCTCAAGCCATAACCGAAATGCCGCTGTAGTGCCTGGAAAGCCCATTGAGAGAATTTGTTCAGTCTCCTGCGGTAGGAAGTTCAGTCTATACTTGCATCATCTTGTAGCCAGAAAGCTACTTCAGTAGGGGCGAAATGACAAACCCTTTCAAAGTACAGCAAGAGAGGATTTCAGGGATAAGTGCAAGTGTGGTTGGACTTCAAGGGGCTGCTCACCTTGGAGCTGATGCAACATTCACTTTTGTGTGGCTGGTGTTGCAATGTGTTGCAAAAGGCGCAGGAGGATCACAACTTCCAGATCATTCCACACCATGCAGCTTGGGGGCCATCTTGGCATCGCTTGCAGACAGCGTTGTTGACACTCGGACAGAGGATTTCGCAGCCGTTGCTCATGTTTCCTTAATGTGAACAGCTAGGCAGCTAGCCGTGACTCACTAGTCGTCTGGCAACTGCTTCATCATCACAAGTGGCCACATCTCCTCGAGAGGTCTCCCGGATTGGAGAAGTGACTATACAAGAACCTTCAATCTCTGAGGTTGCTGGTAAGGCTCCATCCTCGTCATAATAGTTCTCTTTGCATGATATCTCCGAGCAGTTTGTCGGGGTCGGGCACTCCACGCCTCAGATCATATCAGGTATGCTCTCATATGTTCTCATACCTCTATCGCTCTGCAATGCTCTGCAATACTCTAGCAATGACTACAATGGAGCTTGAGGTCCCCACACTTGGCCCCGAAGACGGCCGGACAGCCTGCCTGGCATTCGAGTTGATGCCGCACGGAGTCAGCACACGGTAACTTTGCCAGCAAGGGCGGCCACCACGGCGAATATCCGGCATGAAGATGGAGGGGGGGGGCATTTTCAGCCACTGATATGAACTGCCCCGCATCCTACGAAGCTACTAGTACTACGTACTCTCGTCCAGACCTCTCTCCCTCTGCTTGGGTGCATACTCCAACCACTCTAGCCCTTCTTTAGGCACTGAGGACGATCGCTGGCGCCTCACAGCCATTGGAGACATTGTCGTCCAGGTCGAAAGTGTTGGGCTCACCTTGGCATTGGAGATTGTTACAGGCTTTTGAGCTTGGGCTGGAAGCTCAGGTTCTTGTCAAAGAATGACAAATCTAAGACAAGGTGCAGACGAGACCCGTCTTGCCCTCACCGAGAAGTGGGCCTCCGCAGAGACGCAGCAGTGAGCGCCAAGACTTCACAGTGTGGATTCTCGTTCTACCCTGCTGGGTGTGCCGCCTGGGATGCTGGTATCCTGGCTGAAAGGGCACTTCTCGCAGCAGAGCTGGCACCTGCTCGCGAATCGCGAGTCTTGTCTCGTTTTGATGCGGTACAACACTCTCACTATGCTCCATCTTGAACATGCGTCGAAAATGCCCCCAAGTGCCCGTAAAGTTGAGCGACTCTTGGAGACATAGAAAGTCGGAAAAGTGCAACCGAAGTGGACGCAAGCCTGTCACGAAGTAAGGAATCTCCCTCGCTGGTGACGCACTTCCTGGGCTGAGACTCACGAGGCCACACCACGCATCCATCGAGGCTCTGCCGAAACATGCACTCTCGACTCTCGACACACCGGAAACCATGGTGACTCCCGCGGAGGCCAGGGTCTGACAGAAGCCCAGCATGGACTTGTGGTAGTCCGCCACGGCGTAGCTTTCTGCACAGTCTTCGCTGTTGTACCTGAGTTTTTGCAACCAAACCACTCTGAACGTTCAAGGCTGCGGGACTAGGAGAGAAAATCGAAGGAACACTGCCTAAAAGAGCTGGAGCCAAGCATCTCCCCACAGCTCACCAGCGTGGGCTTCACGCTGCAGAGACCACCATCCAGGCCAGAGCCTCCTGTGACCTTCCGCTTCAAACAAGCTGCTCAAGTACAGGCTGCAAAACAGGGGCTACGGAGAAGGCCAACAGCGAGATGTTAAGGCTAAGTTCATGAACATGAGGCTTAGCAGAACCAACCTTGGCTTGGCCCCCAATATGTCACATCATGCCAAATCTCTCAAACTGCACAAAAACAAGATACTGGCAGGGAAAAAATTGGTACAGCAAGTGCTGAGAGACCACAGCAACCCGCGCCAAGCCACCAAGACAGACGTATGAAGAGAGCCTCGGACGCGGTCCCCAAAAAAGAACACACACACACACCCACACAACAGGCCCAAATGCCAAGGCAATGGACATGGCAGTGGACGATTCACACAATTTCTTGCTGCGGGTGGCAGATGCCGACTCCAGGTTCAGTGAAAGCCATTTGAAAGGCAGTGCATCGGAGCTGGTTTCCTCGAGTGCTGTCAAAACCAAAGCAGTCAAGGTTCAAGAGAGTAACTAGTACCGTACTAGCATGTGATTTTTTTGTCTCAGTACAGTATTAGGAGCACAGACAAATTCAGCTCAGGGTCTGCAAGCTTCGTGGCAATCCTTTGAGGACATGTTGCCCACGTTCACCACGCCTGCGTCGGGAGGCTTGACTCAGGTCGCTGTAAAGAAACCCAAACAACCCTCCCCCCCCCAGACGAGCTTCTATTTGTGCATCCACTCATTGAGCCTGAGCTGATCTTTCCCTTGCCCGCAGAGATGCAGGAACCCTTGGACGTCTTCCATGCGAATGGATCCTTAGAAACTCTACCAAGAGCTAGGAGAGGTTAGTGGACTGACTTTGCTGGACTGCAATCAGAAGCTTCCTTCGGCAAACAATTGCAGCAGCAGACCCCCTCAAAAACTGACGGTGTAAAACGCAGCTGGGTATCTGTGGTGACTGTCGTAGTCGGCTTCAAGGCATCCAGGGTCACGTCGGCCTCTTTTTGCAACCCTCAGTAACCTTCATGATTAGAGCCACTTGCACTTAGCTTGCACTTGCTCTGCGGCGCACATCAACCGTAAATGTGCGCCTCTGCACCCATGAGGTCCGCCCGTGTGCCTCAAGCCAGGATGTGCGCTTAGAGCCCTGGTGAGTTATGGAGCATTGATGAGGAGCGATTTGCTTTGCGACTTGCTGTCGCCGACTTTGAGTTGTACAGGATCATGTTTTGACAACTCCACGCTCGAATCCCTACCTTCCAACAGTTTGGCCCAGAGGCAGGAGATCCACTCATTTGGGCGGCCACTGAACGTCCGCAGATTCTCCAGGCCCAGGGAGAAAGTGCTGCAAAGCGCCTCCTTCAACGATGGGCGATGGATTTGTGCCAGGCGGGCAAAATCATGCTGGACCCTTCTTTGCAGGTGTGTCCCCTATGAAGATAAGATTTTTGGCCAAATTATTCAGGATCTGGCCGCAGTTTTTCGGGGTCTCCTGTTCAAAGCGTTTGTGGAATGGGGTTGTGTGGAGTTCAGGTCGGCACATGCTGTTCCACGTTGATCAGATATATGCGCCAATGTTCATGGATCATAGGCTCCTGTTTGAGGGCTTGCTTTTCCAAGCCTGCGACTGTAAACTGTAAACCAGGCTCCTTTTCAAGGCAGTGGCCCCATTCACGAGCGCCCAACATGAACTTAGGATCCCTCGAATTTCATCTACAATCCCAAATGCAGTTTCAGCCCTCGTCTCCGAGTGGGAGAACTCGAAAGAAGTACACTTCACCTGCTCCTGGCACTTCTCCGCGCAGCCTCCCGTCACTCCAGGCTTAAGGGTTAGGATGGGTGGGGGAGATGGTTGGGGCATTGTGGCATCTGCTACAAGTGTTCGAGGTACTGAAAGAAATGTATAAGGATGGCTTCTCCAATGCAACTGCAGCCGGCCGCTGACCCTAAGCTGATTGTGGCATGCTCATGAAGCGAGTGTCCTTCACATTAAGTGTACCAGAGAACGCAAGTAAGTCCTTTGTGGGTGCGAGTCGATTTTGAATGCTTCCAGAAGGCCAGCACCCTCTCACGTCAATCAAGTTCAGACGTAGTGCAACACCTGAAACCGCCTGCTGCTGCGAGTCCCCCCGATGTGCAGAATGTGTGCATGTCATTTTGTCCGATCAGCAGAATACAAAACTGTTATTCACAGAAACCCACCTTGAAGCGAAGTCGTCTCAAAATGCATGGCATCTGGACCATCCAGATCATGGGGAATCAATGAGAATCCTGGGTGCTCACAGCACGATGGGCTATGTGAAGAAATGAGAAGGCGGGGTAGCTCCCAGAACTTCTTGTTTCAGCCAAGTTGGGCCAAGCTGCCAGGAGGGCACATAATGCCAACCTTGATGATATCCTTAGGAGCAAACGTTCGACATCCAGCTTCGAAGATCCGAAGACTCGAAATTGTTTTGTTGGGCAAAGCCCGAAAGGACGAAAAAGGTACGATGGCACGGAACGTCGCGAACTCTGCAATCAACGGGGAAACTACGCGCTCGGACAGGCAGACAATTTGCGGAACCAAAACGGTCCACGCAAAGCACTCACGCAACCAATTTTTCGCATGTCCTACATGTGACTGAGCTAGTTCCTACAGATTGCCAACCCATGCTCAGCTAAGCGCAAGAGCTGACAATTTCAAACAACAGCGGCAGCAGCAGTGGCGGCCTGGAAGCCTGTCTAGATTCCTAAATTTGTCCACCTTTCGGGCCGCGGATAACTGTTGTGTAACAACACCCTGGCGGCCACAAACCTCGCAAAGCATTGGCCCTGCCCGATCAGTACATCAATGTGTTTCTCGAGGCGCAGGTGCAGATACAGACCGACATACCTGAGGGTTGATGAGGAGTCCCGCGTCCCGAGTTGGTTTCGTGGAAGCTTTTTTGGTCGACTTTTGTTCCTTTCGCGGTGTCCTTCGCGGAACATATCTTAGCCGACAGGAGCCTTCTCCCACGTTTTTCTTGGGGTGGGGGAGTGAGGGGGGGAGGGGGGGGAGAGGGGTGGGGGGGGGGTGGAAAATACCTTCCTGGCCCCCCAACTTCCAAAACCAAAAATCCCAATGCCCCAAAGGCGAAGGCCCGACATTCCTGAAATCTCTGCACCCCAAACCCCGACACCAACAGGATCTAGTTGGCTTAGGTTTTCGGGGCTTCTGTTGCGGGGTTTAGAGTTCAGGGAAGACAGAGAAAACAAAAAAACAACACACACACACACACACACATTAAGGGGGGGGTTCCTGAAAATGCGAGTTTTGCACGAAAGCCTGGCAGGCGTGTCAAAACAGCAAACCCAGCATTCCGAAAGCGCGGCGCCTCTTTCACGCAAAAACTATTGGTTCTTGCATATCCAGGAAATAGTTTTAGACCCTGGTTTTAACGTACAGAAAAACTCGCGAAAACCTAAGCAAAACTATCAGTTCAATGGAATCAGTTCAATGGAAAAAAAGGAACGGGTGGGGTATCTACGATAAAGTACATCAATCTAGCTGCCTGCTGCTTTGGGCCGAAAACGAAAATTTGAAGCAGGTGCTTAGTTTTGCACATGGGGTCTGGGGCTTGGGATTGAGGTTTGAGGGTTCGCGGAGGTCGGGGACTTTCGGTTGAGGTTTGGAGTTTGATTTGGAGACGTGGGCCACGGCACTCCTTTAGAGCATCTCTCAGAATTACGCAGATAACACTCAGAATACGCAGACTGCTCTATGCTGTAATAATCTGTAATATGCTTTAATCCTGTCCAGCGGCTCCGCGATGCCACTGATCTGGCTTGGCGCCGAACTCGCGACGGCCATGAACACCCAGCATGTTCTTCCAGACCTCGGCGGAGTCCAATCCGCAGGATGAGGAGACTGGAAAAGATTTTGACGGGTCTGGGATGGTTCTGAGCTGTGTGACATTTGGCGATGCTTGCCCAGTGCAGCATGAGGCACCCTCACAATGCCCGACCAGACTGGGAACATGTTCCGAAACTGGCCTCGGAGGGAGACTGAGCTTCCTTAGAATCCCTCTAAGACTTTAAGAGGGGCAGTAGAGGGTGCACGGGCAACTGTGCCTCTGCAAGCTGCTCCAGTCACAAGCCCGTGATTGTCTACTGGAGGCAAGGCTGAAGAAGTGTCACAGCAGCATCTCCGTTTCACGCATTTGCCCTGAAAAGCAACTTCAGAATCGCAGTCGGCCCTCGTGAAGGACAAGAAAAAGTAGTCATTCGACATCCATGATGCACAGCTTTGCTGCTCAAACCCATACAGAAAGCATTATACTGCAAACGTCACATGAATGCGAAACTGCCAAGACTGCAAACTTCGGACCTGAACTTGCTGAGAAGCTGATGGATTGTGTCGTGCCATGGGGTGACAGATCTCGCCCTGTCTTCTCCTCCCACTCCTGCACTCATTTGCAACGGAGGCGCGATTCTCCTACACAGAAGCTCCTCAAAACCCGCAGCTGCAAGCAGGTCCTGCGCTGGGAAGTAGAAGTACTTCCCGGAGCGATCATATGGAAAGGCAGTCTCAACCTGAGCAAAGCCAAGGTGCTGTCATGCAGGTCAATCTACAGCACTCACAACTCCCACGTGGCTCCTTATGCCCAGACACAACCTCTATGCCTTGGGCGATGTAGGTCTCATTCGGCATCGGCTGCTCACACAGCGGAGTATACTCACCTCGGCTTTGAGACGTCGGGGACCAAGAAACAGTTCAATACTGGGCCGAGGCATACCAGCCCAAGCATGGTGTGCCCACGTTCGAACCCAGTAATCGCTGAGGCACCATTGTTGACGCCTGCCAGCAATCAAACGTCATCTATTTTTAAGGACATCTGTGCGAGTGTCAATGTCTCTTCACAACATGCGACGGCCAGGGTTTCGGGTTTTTTGGCGCCTGCTCAAGGGGTGACACGGCTTAAGAAGGGCTACGACTGATGTCAACTGCCTATCAATCTGCTCCCCCTCGCAGCAAGAAGGCTTGCTTTTTGACAGCTTGAGAACACCTGAGACACTTCCGAAAGGGTCTTTTTTCTGCACCACAAGGCTGAACTTCTGAAAGCCTTCTCAGAACATCTCAGAACATCTCAGAACCCAGATGACCTCTCCAAACCCGCCCAGGGCCTCGGCCCATGTTGAAGACCTTGGCGGACACACACTCCTTCTACCTGCAGCTCCTGCTGTCCGCCGTGATGGC
Organism: Symbiodinium natans; assembly: GCA_905221605.1. Classification (NCBI taxonomy): domain Eukaryota; class Dinophyceae; order Suessiales; family Symbiodiniaceae; genus Symbiodinium; species Symbiodinium natans. The sequence goes on from CAJNDS010000359.1 coordinate 81,691, forward strand.
GCAGCAGTAGCTTGCCGCAAGGCACAACATGCACAACGAGCGACTCCGGGCACAGAGCCCTTGTTGTGAAGCCAACCGCCAGAATCCACGAAGCAACCCTGAACGTCCTGATAATGACAGCAAAGTCAAGACACTGGCGCCCAGTCCCCGCCCGAGTGCATGGAGCAGCCAGTGGGAGCTCCCAGCCTGTGATCTGTCTTGGGCTTTGCCAAGTTTGTCCACACAAACTCAGACAAACTATCACTGGACCAAGCAAACCGCCAAATCTCTCTTTTGAATGATTCTGGGATATTCTGAGTGGGCGCTCTCTCAGCCCAGGCACCAAGGTTGCGCGGGATCCTGCCACTCCAAGACAGCTTGCGATGCGCTCTCGACACCCTAAGAATGCCACGGCTTTGATACACACCTCCTACGCGGTGCGAGGTTCGACATGCTGTACTCCAGAGGAGAGAAGGAAGTGAACGAAGAAACGCATTGCTTTCGTCGTTGGGATGCGCGAGTACAGTTCCCCTGAGTACACTGAGTAGCCTCACCCAAAAGTAGGTGAAGTGATCCGAGGAAACCAGCCTGAAACTTGAAAATGCTTAAGCCCTCAGTTCCTTGGAGCCAACGTCGTATCCGGCTTGCATCGCTGTCCGGCCTCTCTTGGCGCCTCAAAGCGAGAAAACACAGCGTCTGTGTCCCCCCACCCCCCCGCCCCCGCCCCCTCCCCCCCCCTCCCCCCCGGCCCCCCCCCCCCCCCCCCCCCCCGCCCCCCGCCCCCCCCCCCCGCCCCCCCCCCGCCCCCCCCCCCCCCCCACCCCCCAAAAAAAAAGAAAAAAGGTGACACAGTCAAGATCTGTCCAGCTCAGGGTGTTCAAAAGACAGGCCTTTGGGGTTTTCGTATTATTGAGCAAAGATTCTGAGCTGATGCGGTGTGGGAAGATGCTTGTTCACGTTACTCTTGCGTCGTTTGGACATCAAGGTTTGCCTTGTATGCTGTGAAACTACTAGCTTTGGCATTCAACATCATTCAACGATGTCGACCGGGCAAAGAATGAACTCCCGAGACCCACATGGCGGGACCTGGTGGAAGGACCGCCTTCAAAGCTGCCTCCTGCGGCTGCGGGGAGATAAGATCTGCTGATAGTTGGAATGCACATGCTGGTTTATGCTGGATTGCTTCTGACATGCCTGGTTTCAGGAACATAAAGGACATGTTCAGATTCCCTGAGTTGAGAAGTTCACAATCGCAACGGCAAGAGCTGCAGCCTGCCAGGCTCAACACCCTCAAACCTGGCCCAGCTTGTCTGGCTAGGCTTGGGTGGGGAAAGGCCTTCCCGTTGGGGTCTCTGCAGCTGTTGTCATTTGGCTACTCTCCCCTTCCTGCCCTCGCGTGTATCGTTCAGTCGTTGATATGTTTGTGCTGTTGTGAATTGCCAGTCCGCTCCACTCGATGTTACCTGCGGTGAACTTGCAAAGCAGTGCAAGAAACACTCAGCATGGTTGCCCAACCTGGCAGCGAGACAGTGGCACCGCCGACACCCCCAAGCCATCGGGACACTGGTTGGAGCCAGAGAGGGCCTGGGAACCCAGCCCAAAAAAATAAAAGGTGCTAACGGTACTGCGCAGCTAAAATGCCTACCAAGAAAACAATCGCAAAAAATCGTGGGAAGGCTGTCCTGAAGTTCCAAGCAGCTCTGCAAATGGCACGACAGTCATACATCGTGGGTGTAGGAATGAACGACTCAAGCATAGTTATGCCGCTTGGCTTGTGCTTGCTCTGGGTCCGGAATTAATTTGGGAATTTGTTGCAATTTATGGTATAATTGTTTTTCTTGTCTTGTGCACACTATGAAAATCAAGGATCCTCTAAGTTTGTGGGTTCGGACGCTGTCGCCTAGGCTCCGTGAGTGTTGCCACTTGCGATCGACCCTCCCGGTGTTGCCGCGTGCCCGTGACATTCTGGTTTAGGCGCCGTGAGCATTTCAGGGCCTGGAAATACCAAAAGATGTTCGAATCGTGCTTCGCGTTCTGAGTCGTGAGACAGCGACGGAGACTTACCGGCCTGCAAAAACCGGGCCGGGGGGGAGGGGGGGGGGGGGGGGGGGGGGGGGGGGGGGGGGGGGGGGGGGGGGGGGGGGGGGGGGGGGGGGGGGGGGGAGGGGGGGGATTTTGCAAGCACATGCCTGCACGCCATGAAACAGCGAGGGGGGGGGGGAGTGGGGGCGGGGGGGGGCAGGGGGCGGTATTTAGTCCAGATGGTACGTACAGCCTGTGCAAGCAGACCAAGACATGCGGATAGCCTGAAAGCATCGCGAGGACAAGCAGGGACGCGGAACTGGAAATCCAAGAAGCGGAAAATCAGAAAAGCGGAAGCGGGCATGAGAGAGACTACAAGCGCAAAAGGGGAGAAGCAGAGGAGTAAGGTGAGACCAGAGCGCGGATAGCAAGGCAACAAGCGAAAAGCTAAAGTCAAAAGCACACCGACCAGAAGCAAAAAATGAAAGCAAGAGCAACATCAAGAGACTACAAAAACAAAAAACGGAGAGCAGAGATCGGAAAGGAAAAGCCAAAGCAACAAGCAAAACGCAAAAAACAACAAAACAGCGAAAAAACGAACAAACTCGGACGGAAAACCTAAAGCAAAGAGCAACAAGAGCAAAAAGCCAAAACAAGAGACGAGCAAAAGCTGAAAGCAAAAAGGCACAGGCAGAAATAAAGCAAAGGAACCACAAGAAAAAACAAAATAAGCGACGCACTAAAGAGGCGCTTGCGTTTGATCTTGGCAGCTGATATCACTTGAAATCAGTTGCATTCAAGGAGCCAAACCAAAGTGAAACGGAGCTGCCGTGGAAGTAGTAGTGGTGACCTAGAGACTGATCGTAGCACGCTCTCACAACCAGCTGCAAAAATTGCAAACTGCTACAGAGCTTCTCTGAATACAAGCTAGCACTGCAAGCTGACACGTGATGTGTTAAGGCTCGCAAGATCTGAGATGGTGGCAGTTTCTCGCACTTGTCGCTCCTAGCCGTCAGAGCCCTGGCTTAGTGCCTGTAGCTACGTTCTTCCAGGAGCTTGCGCTGGCTACACGGACCCTGGACTCAGAGTCTTTGGCTTCTCGTTTGTGACAGCTCGACAGACAGGTGCTCACTGAGAGAGTGTTCCGACACTTTACGCGAGGAAGATCTGGAATTTCTGGAGGCGTGGATCCATGATGTCATCCTGCTGTCAGCGCTTCTTGGAGGTGTCCCAGCATGACGCCTTGAAAATCCCTCGAAGACAACAGGGTGCACACCCCGCACCATTGAAGCTCAGCACCCCTGACTCTGACAAGCAAAGACTTGCCGCATCGGTCCTCAATGGGCTGGCACGCGAACGGAATTCGGAAATGGTCGCAGGTCGTATCCTTACAACAGCTTCTGAGATCTGCCAAAGCATGGTCCGTCGTGGTAGCAGCACACTTCTGACGAGCGTCCGCTGCCCCCTTCGTCCCGTCCTCATCCAAAGTCTGAAAGTAGCCAATGTAGCAGCATCCTGGTAAGCATCACGGTGTCACTTTTCCCCGCTGCCTCGAGACTGTAGGACATCAACATCACAGTTGCCAGCCTTGCCAGACCACCAGCTTTCAAAGCTTTTGACAATACCTTGTACCCAATAAAGACCATTCCACCAACTCCAACTCCCCGATTTCCCATGCCCCAAGTCGCGAGCCTTCCAGAAATGGAACCCAGTGCGGCTGCTTCTCAGGCACCTGTCACATGCAGGCGAGTGTGGGCCCCATGTCCTCATGTCAAAAGCAAGGAGATCTGGTGCCTGCTCTGGATCAATTGGCATTAAGCTACGCTGAACCCTTCTCTCCTCATGTCAATGTGGGCCCCGAATGCGCCTCCAGGGAGTCGGCAGTAAAGCCGTAACCGCCCCAGCCGGGCCAGTCGCTATCCTGAGAACGCAAAGGGGGCTCATCCCAAGCGGAGGCGCCCCTCAACATGCAGGATCCGACAGGACACACAAGTCTGCATGTCTGCATAGTTTGTGCCCTGCGTCAAGCTTTTCGCCATCCACCCAATAGAATGCTTTGGCATCCGTCCAGTAGCCCTGAGGATCCGGGGAGTGACTCCGCACATGTCAGGGGCAGCAGGGCATTCCAGGGATTGCCGCGACGGGAGCGCTCGTTACCAACACCGTGCCAACACAATCACACTCAGCGCACAAACTCACTCTTCCACACTCGTCACTCCGCAAAATCAAGCCTGAAGCAGCCCTAAACTAGAAAAACCACCTGCGTGGGCGATCATGACCAGGCCCCACAGCTTACACAAGTCCTAAGAGGTTCTCTGGACTCACTACTATACTTCCATTCAATTAACCACCGACCCCGTCTCCTCGCCATACTGCACGTCACGGCGGAGGCCGATCTGGACCTCCAGATTGCGAACCGTTTTGGGGGGGGAATAGTTTAGATCGGGCCGAATTGGGCCCAGAACAATTTGAGCATTCAAGACATGTTCAAGACATGTTTTGTCCATCTTTCGGGAATTCTGGCGAACCTTCTCCGCCCCACGTAGTTTCATGGCGGCGTTGAGCGCCTCGCTCATGCAAAGCTTTTCTCGAGTGCGGAGAGACGTGGAGACTGCTTGGTTGGGCTAATGTGGCTCTTCGAGGCTTCACATTCCCAAGGCCCGACCTTGATGTCTTCTTTGGTGCGAGGGGTGGCCAGCTGCAGACCCTCATCAGCACAGGCCCTCTCGGCTTCAATCCATGACCTGAAACGGGAATAAACAGTCAGCAGCGACCCCGGTGTCTCACGTTCAACGTTCAGGGTGCTGTGACAGGCCTCTGCTTGGGAGGCACTTTGGTTGGCATGAGCCCCGAAAAGCGGCATCCAGCTGTCCTGCCCTCAAGAGCCCCAGAGATCTTTTGGCCCAAGTCACGGCTCAGCAGAAAAAGCAAGACAAACCTTCCCTTAACACAGCGCCCAGTGACTTATTCTCCAACGAAATGACGTACTTGGAGGCATTTGCACTGCGGATGTCCAGGAGGCATTGTCGGTTGAGCACTAGAGCCTCCATCTTCCATGTCCTTGGTGTCACATGGGAATGAACTTTTGAAACTGAAACGGTCAGGGAAAGTCGCATGATTTCACACGGGACCGCTTTTACCTTGTCCAGGGGATGGGCCGCATTGGGCCACTGCAGATCTGCAGCTCTCTCTCCTCTTTATCCTGCAAATACATTTAGCCTCGGCCGAGGTCGTTCGCTGCAGTTTGTCCATGTAGTGTCAGGACTGTAAGGAGTTGCATTGCGAGCTGCTTGAAGCTAATGGCACCGGGTGGCTCGTAGCCTTCCACGACTTCGACCGTCGCCGCCGAACTCCCCAGCTGCATGGTCCAAGTGCCTCACGCGCACTGCGGATGCTCTCATCCAAAATTCCACTCTCACGTCTCTGTGGCAGGCTTACTGTATCAAGCCTCAGGCTTTGCCTTTTGATTTATTGCTACTCAATGAATGCTTTTTGGTGCCTACAGAGCTTCTGACACCACAATATAAGCGCATGCAATCACACAAATCCAAGAAGGAAGAAGGCTTCTTGAATCTGCAATCAAGTCGCCATTGCACACCTGCCAGGACTCAACGCGGTTGCAAGGGTAGGTTTGCTTCACTTTGCAAAACCTAAAAAACCTAGACAACCCAAAACTTCAACAAGAACAACTTTTCGGATGGTTGATTGCGCACGTAGTGTTGGGGTATATTCGGACCGACCAACTCGGCATGGGTTTGGGCTGTATAGGCAACAAAAACAAAGAAAACTAAAAGAATTCCAACAACCACGCGCACACTGACAGTGTCACACACACACACACACACCCACGCACGTACGCACGCACGCAAGCAAGCAATCACAAGTACACACGTTAACTTGACACATGCCAACGCAATGAACTTGACGGGACCAGGCCCGAACGTGCGAACCCGGAACAAACCAATGTCAAATAATGTCGAGAAACGTGTTTAGATGGAAAAGGCGAAAGAAGCCCCAGCACAACAGTTCAACAGTTGCTACAGCTTCACGCTGTCCAAGCTGCACACAAGCGCAAGTGAAGTGCGGTGGGTACCCACCACCTACCCCAATGCAACCCGATCAAGACCAGTGATTGTCGCAATCAGCATCGTCAGTGCTGACTCGAAGACGCTTGCTCCGGAGTGATTCTCCATGACTCGAGGTATCTCGAGGCATGCCAAGGCCCCGCCTTTCCAACTTTCCAACACCATTTGGATGACCATGCTTGTGAGGTGGTCCCCTGCTCTGCAGCATGATATAGCATGATGCTCTGCAAAATCTGCGAAAGAAGCACGAAGGTACCAACAGCGCTTGGTCGGATGTGATCCCATGCCTGTATGTAAAACAGGTGGCACACACAAACAGACTCATTTCGATCATCCCCACGCTACAGCTACCTGATGTTCAAAAGCAAGTACGGCCGCAGGCTTCTGAGACGGAACTCTGCCCAGGGAAGGAGACCGGAAGGGACAACGGGGAGGAGGCGAGGAGCCTGGTTGACTCAAAACCTAACAACCCACGCCGAGGGTGGAGAAAAGCAGAAAAATTCCCCGGCATGGGCAATTTTTCCCTCGGAAGCCCCTCGGGGAGGATGCACGGAAACAAACTTTGCTGCCAACGAAGTGCTGGCCCCAAGGCTTGAGTTTGAGGTTCGATGTGTGCAGTGCTTTGTGCACCTGGAAGGTCGGAGATGCTGTGCTCTCCCAATGTGTTGAGGAACCAAAGGTGCCAAAATCAAAGGTCTGGGCATGTCCGCAAAAGAGGCAGACGATGCACCTGAAAGGTACAAAGAAACGGGCATACAGGGAGGACGTAGAGGTACCATACATACATACATACAGGCAGACATACAGACATACATACCGTTCCCAGTGCATACAAACATACATCTGCTTTTGTTATTACACACACACACACCCACCCACGCACGCACGCACGCACGCACGCACGCACGCACGCACGCACGCACACACGCACACACGCACGCACGCACGCACGCACGCACGCACGCACGCACGCACACACACACACACACACACACACACACACACACACACACACACACACACACACTTGTGCAATCTCCACACCAAGTCTTGGGGTCCTGTTTACCTGGTCTACACCTCACAATCCTGAAGTTCCCAACTTGCTAAAATGATTCGTGAGACTGAAGAAATCGCAGGTACACAGAACTGGCCAAGTTCTGCATCCCATGAGATCAGGTAGCTTCATTGGATGTGGTCCCTGATCTCACGCCACATCCCCCTGCATGCTCTAACGGTAACAGCTCTTCACACTGGCTCCCTTGGCAACAGGGTTGGCACACACACACACACACCCTTCAATCAGAAGAGTGGAGCTCTTGCAGCCATTGAGCACAAGCATAAAGTCAAGTTCAAGATCAAGAACATGTGCAGCTGCCACAATCTCACTTGCACTTGCAACCATCTGGCTCTACCCGCAGGATTCTGCATTCCACATCTCTGCGCTGCTAACACGGAAGACTACAGCACTACAGGAACTTGATCACTCTCAACACGCTGCGTAAACAATGGTACACCGACCAACACTCACGCAACATCACTTGGGTGGAGATAACCCTGAAGTCTCTAACAGGATGGATCGACAACTGGCGTAGGACCTGTTCGGTATCTGGTTTGAACATCAGCAGACTGTGGACACAGTCAATTTCACTCGCTCAAATGTGCAGCAGTTGAGGGGGGAAAAGCTGACAGGCTGTTGCTCCGATCAGCCCTGCATGCTCTAACGGTAACAGCTCTTCACACTGGCTCCCTTGGCAACAGGGTTGGCACACACACACACACCCTTCAATCAGAAGAGCGGAGCTCTTGCAGCCATTGAGCACACAAGCATAAAGTCAAGTTCAAGTTCAAGAACATGTGCAGCTGCCACAATCTCTGCTGGTCAGAATTGCGAAATCTGCTGCGCGCAACGCTGCAAGTCAGTGAGAATCACTCGCTGCCACGAAGAAACTTGCACTTGCAACCATCTGGCTCTACCCGCATAATTCTGCATTCCACATCTCTGCGCTGCTAACACGGAAGACTACAGCACTACAGGAACTTGATCACTCTCAACAGGCTGCGTAAACAATGGTACACCGACCAACACTCACGCAACATCACTTGGGTGGAGATAATCCTGGCTGAAGTCTCTAACAGGATGGATCGACAACTGGCGTAGGACCTGTTCGGTATCTGGTTTGAACATCAGCAGACTGTGGACACAGTCAATTTCACTCGCTCAAAGGTGCAGCAGTTCAGTGGGTGCGGGCTCCGGGACTGGATTCGAGGTCGAGTCCTCTGCGCCGAATTGCGCCGCTCTGCGCCGCTTTGCGCCGCATTGCGCTGAAATACGCCGGATGTGCTGCACCGCGCTGCATTGCGCCGAATTGCGCTGAATGCGCCGAATTGCGCCCAATTACGCCGGATGTGCTGCACCGCGCTGCATTGCGCCGAATTGCGCTGAATGCGCCGACTTGCGCCGAATTACGCCGGATGCGCTGCACTGCGCTGCATTGCGCCGAATTGCGCTGAATGCGCCGAATTGCGCCGAATTACGCCGGATGCGCTGCACTGCGCTGCATGGCGCCGAATTGCGCTGAATCACGCCGGATGCGCTGCACTGCGCTGCACATTGCGCCGAATTGCGCTGCATTGCGCTCACTGCGCTGCATGCGCCGGATTGCGCTGCATTGCGCCGGATTGCGCTGCATTGCGCCGAATTGCGCTGCATTGCGCCGACTTGCGCTGAATGCGCCGATTTGCGCCGAACGCGCTGATTATATAAGGCTCAGATGATTACATATATTCACGGCAGGACACTTTTCGGGTTAAACCGACATGGGGTCGTCAATTCGCAGCATGCTTAAATTGTTGGGTTTGGGGGATATCGGGCATGGGTGTTCGGTTTCTCGGCGGCGGGCTTATCGGGTCTGAGGACGCGTGGGTTTTCGGTAACTACATGGAGCATCAGGGACAAGGAAGACCACCTGTGAAGGGTGGGCATCGGCTAGTTTTTGTCTTTTTCGGGGGGGGCGGGGGGTCTCCACTCAGTTGGCATGGCTGACGCCACCTGGCTGTCGTCGCTGCAGTCTTCCACAGATCGGCATGAAGCACTTCGGTACAACGTGAACATTTTCGGTTTGGGAGGAGATTAGCTCAGAGGCAGAGCATCTGACGTCTGAGGGCAAAGAATTGCTTTGCTCCTTAGCGTTTGAGGTGTGGGGATTATAGGGTTTAGGGTTAACATAGGTTTAGGGCTTGACGACATGCGCAAAGTGTGTTCAGGGTTCGGGAGGTTTTCATCTGCGCCTAATTATTGGGGAGCGCTGACAGCTGTTTTGCTTATGAGGGCGCTGACGGCCATTCTTCCTCCCAGAAACACCGGGCAGCAGCTGCCAACACTCTATTCGAACTTGAGTGCTTGTTTTTCATCCAGGGCGCCAATGGTAAGGATGACTCCAGGCAAGTGTCGCGCAAGGAAACAGATGCATCCATTCTCAGATTGTTTTGCTGACTGGGGCGCGACTGTGAGATCAGTACTCTTCGACAGCGGCATGTGTGAAGTGTTGAAACGCAACGAACCCAGAGCTTCCATTCTTGCTTAAATAAGGTTGTCTTGCTTAAATTTTTTTGTCTGCCTTAAATAGACGTTTTTCTAAGCTAATTAGACAAGAATTTTTTAAATAAGGAAGAATAAACGCATTATTGACTATTTAGAAGGTTTTACTCCTTAATTAAGAGGTTTTTCTTGCTAAATAAGGATTACATCTTAAATTTAGCAAAGACAAAAACAACCAGAAAATTACCATCTATTTAGTGTTAAGCAGTAATTTTTTTCACATAAATTTTGTGTGATCGACGATGCATGTGCCACGATGGGCTACAGCTTTGGGCTCTTGATCGGTTTGATCTCGTCGCTCCGCCTAAAATAATGTCGGGGGACCGAAGAAAGAACACGGCCAGTGGCAAAGACATAGCCCCGTTGCTACAGGCAGCTTTTGGTATTGAGGGACCCAAAGCAGGGGAGTTCCCCAGCACAGGGCTTCAGTTTTTGGAAGTCCATGAGTTTCTCATCAAGGAACTTTTGCTGGCCACACCGAGAGTCACTGCTGGATTGGTTCAGGAAGGTTGCAATGCATGCTTTCAAGGCCTGGATCAAGCAGTGGCCGTCTCGTTCAGTCAAGTGGTGGCAAGTGCTTGCAAGTTGGTGTGGGACAAAAAGGGCCAGGTACTGAGTGGTAAGAAGCTCAAGCCGGATGCTTTGAGAAGGTTGGTCATGGTGCTGGCCGGGCCCAGGAGGTCTCTTGAGCAAGGGACGTTTTTGAAGAAGCAAAAGGAGAGTGCCTCAGGCTCTGGCTCCCGCCTGTCCACTGGATCAACAGCCAGCTCCTCTGGAGGTGCTTGTCTTGAGAGCGAGCTCGGTGCCTTGGCAGCCTCCTATGGCTTGCCAGCAGTGCCGGCCAAGGCAAATGCTCTTGTCCCGCCAGTTGGTGTTTCAGATGACGAATCGCCAAATGCACCAGCTGCAATGGAGATTTCCTCCTCGGAGGAGGTGCCCAGCAGCAGTGCCAAGAGCAAGGCGAAAGCTTCTGCCCCTCAGCCTCGAAAGCTTTCAGGCAAGCCGAGCCTCGGGGCCTACGATGCGAACAGGGCTTGCATGGTGAGGACCGAAAAAGGTAGGCTCTACGAAGCCGACATGACAGAAGGCACCGACGGTTTCATGTATGCAGCTTATGGGACGAACAAGCCCGAGAAGACAGAAGTGCCTATTCTCCTCTGGAAGAAATCCATGGAGGGGAAACTTAAGAGGCAGGGTGAACCTGTCCTGAGGAAGCCCGCTGCAGCTAAGAAGGCTGCCAGCAAGGCTGCTGCTGCTAAGCAGCCTTCGAAGCTCCTGTCAGCTTGCCGCCTCCTATAGAGGAGGAGGACGAGGACAACCATCGTGACGATGCAGATGAGCAGCAGCAAGCGGAAGCACATCCAGGGGGTGAGCTCGTGCAACAGGATCGCGAGCAGCAGGTGCCGGAGCAGGAGGTGCCGGAGCCGGAGCAAGGGTCGGGCAAAGTGCATCGCTATGCTGCCATGTACTACAAGGCTCCGAAGAACGAGATTGCCATCTGCAAGTATTGGCGAGGCCGGAAGGACATCCTGAGACGACAGCTGTGTGTGGCCAAGTCATCTTTCGACAAAGACACGAGCTACAAGAAGGCTGAGCCGATTTGCAAGCAGCTGATGGAGCAGAAGCTGTTGGAGGCAGACTGCAAGGCTGCTCTTCAGAAAGCTTTGTCTGCAGGATGAATTTTGGTATATAGAATCTTGTTCGTGCATGGTGCCAGATCGAGGTGCATCGCCGGTAAATTGTATAGCCTGTGTTCGAGTTTCACTCAAATTGAAAAACTTTGATTTTCACGTGTGCACATCATGCTATCGTGCGAAACAAGTTTGTTGTCACGGGCGAATTGCATTTGAGTTTTTTCTGCAGAACACTACATGCAGCAACCTTGTATGCATGCTGTGCTGCATGACATGAGTGCATTGCTCAAACATGGTTGCATGGATCGAGGCATGTGTATCTAACGACCCAAACATATATATATATATATATATGCTGTATAAATATTTTCCCCTAAACCCTAAACCCTAAACCCTAAACCCTAAACCCTAAACTTAAATTAGCCCTGGCCCTAAACCATATACCCCAAATTTTAATCCTAGCGCCTAAACCGGGCCCGAAGCCCGGCCTAAACCCTTTTGAACAGCAACCCTGCAGGTCGACACCCTATATGCACCCTGCATGCCGACAGTGCATGTGCAGCCATGGAATGGAGGCCGTTGCATGCATCGATCTTACTTGTTTGCTATTAGAGAGTACGATCGAGAGTTTCCAGAAAGTCGACCTTTTGCTGCAGCCCGGGCCTTATAAATTGCGATTCTCTGCGTGCATGCACGGCAGGCGAGCGGTCCGTGCATGCTGCAGCCTCCTGGGAAGGAGGGCCTCCTTGCAGGAGGCAGCAATGCACAAGTCGATCCTGCATGCATGCATAGATCGTCAGGTCTGCAGAGCATGTGCTTGCATGCAGTGCCCGCTATAGATGCGAAGCCTTGCAGCACTTGGCATGCACAGCCAGCTTAAAGATATCGCAGCTCTTTTCGTGCTCGAGATCGAGCGATATCCTATATGGTGGTGTCATGGCAAACATCTCCGAATTGGCATGGGGATCCTCCAGACCTTGCATTACAGACCTTCGTGAATGCAACTACTGCCATTACGACACATACATTCGCAAAACAGGCTGCGTCAATACCTGTTGTTCGCATTATTATATGCGGTTGGAGAGGCCCAAAGAAGGCCCCTGGCACAGGGGCAAGCAGGGCGGCGATCGCCCCAAGCGAGACTGGAGCTGGTCCGACTGGACCAAGAGCACCACAGCCGCGGTCGTCCAGGAGAAGCTCCTGGAGAAAGAGATCACAAAAATCAAGCAAGAGCTCGAGTCCTCCTCCTCTGAGGAGGAGGCGAGCGACTCCGACGAGGCGGCCGGGGTGGCAGGGCCGGTCAAGACCAAGAGGGCATCCGAGTCCCTTCTGGTTGCTTGGCCCAAGAAGCGGCCCCGATCTCGAGCAAGCGAGGCAAGTGTGGTGCCGATCTCGGACAGCGGTACCGGCAAGGAGGCCTGCCATGGGATCGAATGCATAAAGAAAGGGAACCCTAAATCCAAACCCAGTTATATAACTTTAAACCCTATATTATATCGCTTAAGTTTTTTTTATAGGATCGACCCTAAACCCTATACACCAGCCCTAAGTTAGAGCAGTTGATCCTCGAGGTGCCTGCTGCAGAGCAAGTCACCGAGGACCTGGGCGCTGGCCCTGCCCCGGACAAGGCCCCGGGAGGGCGACAAGGAGGGCGAGAAGGAGGGCGAGAATGAGAAGGAGGCCCCGGTGGTCGAGGAGGAGGCCCAGAAGGATCTCGAGAAGGAGATCTCGACCGATGCCCAGGGGGACAAGGCCGGTGATCATGTGGTCGACGACGACGAGATCCAGGAGGTGTCGTGCAAGATCACTCGCAAGAGTCGCAAGAAGAACAAAGGCCGAGCGAGGGTCTTGTGGCTGCAACAGAAGATTGCAGAGCTGAAGTCGACAGGTCGCTGGGTGGGGTCAGAAGGTCCGAATGCAGCCGACAGGGACAGGCGCCTCGAAGCCGAAGCACAGGGGTCGGCATGGTAAATCTGTATGGTTTTTGAGTGCATGTAGATCGATCTATAGATATATAGAATTAATCGAGAGATATACATATATATATATATATGTGTACAAAGACAGAAGTTGATTCCTATATATAGTTTCTGAGCTTTTATGCATAAGCATTTCGACCGACCCCTTGCTGCTCGGCCCGTGTATATATAGATCGACCCCAGCATTTTAGCCACTTCACAGCTCGATCGTGTGGCTCGCCCGGGATCCATGGTGCTCTTCCATGCATATGGCTGCATGCAAAAAGATCGACAGGGTCCGTGCATGCTGGGCTTTCGGTGTCGCCCTGTGCAAGCCTGTGTTCTCCGGCATGCATGCATGCACTGTGCCTTGCAGGTTCTGCCCAGCCGGAGCCAGCACGTGCTGCCTGGAGCTCAGATCGAGAAACACTAGCTGTGTCTGAACGAGATAAGTGCATATGACGTGCAGCACACAACACCTTAATTATAGTGTAGACTGCGATCCTGGCTGCATCGATATCAATATGCCTGTCATGTTTGTAGAAATCGATCCAATGCCAGCAATTTGAGGTCACACATTGTGTCCTCCTCGGAGGAGGACTTGCTGAGAAGAGGATGGTGCCGAAGGACACTGTGCTGATCTATATATATATAGTTCAGGTTTCGGGGCCGTGTCCTCCTTGGTGGAGGACACCGTTAACTTAGACATATGCATGTTTCAGATCTATATATCTATATCTATATATATATATATATATATATATTTTTCGTGTCCTCCTCGGAGGAGGACACCATATATAATTTTAATTAAATATATATATATATATATGTATATAGATATATATATATAATATATATATATATATATAATATATAATACTAGCTTAACATATATATATGTATACATATGGTGTCCTCCTCGGAGGAGGACACCATACATATATATATATATATACTTATATATATATATATACATTTATATTTATATATTTATTTATATGTATATATGTATTTATGTATATATAATACATATATATACATATATATACATATATATACATATATATACATATATATATATAATAATATATATACATTATATATATATATATAATATTATAAACTATTAAGGTTAACCCGGAACCCTAAACCCTAAACCCTAAACCCTAAACCCTAAACCCTAAACCCTAAACCTCAAAACCCCAAACCCCAAACCCCAAACCCTAAACCCTAAACCGTTAACCCTAAACCCTAAACCCTAAACCCTAAGAGGATGGTGCCGAAGGACACTGTGCTGATCTATATATAGTTCAGGTTTCGGGGCCGTGTCCTCCTTGGTGGAGGACACCGTTAACTTAGATATATGCATGTTTCAGATCTATATATATATATTTTTTTCGTGTCCTCCTCGGAGGAGGACACCATATATATATAAATAAAAAAAAATATATATATATATATATATAGATATATGTATATATATATATATGTATATAGATATATATATAATATATATATGATATAATATATATATATATAATACTTAATCTTGTCCTCCTCGGAGGAGGACACCATATACATATATATATATATATACTTATATATATATATACATAGGCTTTAGGGTTTAGGGTTTAAGGTTTAGGGTTTAGGGCTCAGGGTTTAGGGCTCAGGGTTAGGGTTTAGGGTTCCCAAAAACCTAAACCCTAAAGCCGAAACCCTTCAAGCCCAAACCCTAAACAGGTCCCTGAACCCTATAGGTATATAACTCATGAATTTTGATGTGTTGGGAGCCCTGGCCCGGGGAAGTGGGGTTAAAAAAGGTTAAAAACCTTAACCTTTTTTAACCGCTCCTGTCGAGTATGTTGCCTTTTAAAACAAGGTTAAAAAAGGTTAAGGTTTTTAACCTTTTTTAACCCTGGGGGCCCTGGTGCACCACTCAACTGCCCCGCTAGCATTTCGCTTCAAACCAAAAACGTCCCATTTTGGTTCTTTCGCCCGTGTAGCTGGCTGGCAGCCATGGCGAAAGCAACGGCAGCCAAGACGAAGCCGGCAGCCAAGAAGCCAGTCAAGCAGCAGCTGAAGAGCCCGAAAAAGGCAAGGAACACTTCGGCATCAGTGAACAAGGGCCAGATCAGTGGTTTCCTGACTGGCATCAAGTACAAGGCCAACAACCCCAAGGATCCCCAGACCAGCAGTGCCCAGCAGCTCTTGGAGGCCCAGTGGTGTTGCACGATCGATGTATATACATGTGTGTATGTATAATTAATATACACATATATACTATCTGCATATATATTATTATTATATATATATAATAACATATATAATATTTATAATACATATATATATAGATACTTTTGTATATATATATACACACTTAAATTGTGTATATATATATATATATATTATGAATGAAAAGATATGGATGTACATATATATATATACATGATTATATAGAATAATACAAATATATATGTCGTATATATATATCTATATCTATATATATATATATAAGAATTATATGCATGCATGTATTTATATATATAATATAAATCGATATATATATATATATATCGATATATATCGATCGATACTATATATAGTATGATCTATTATAAACTTAAGTATATATGCATGTATATATATAGATCGATATACTAGTACGTATACATCTATATATATATATATATATATATAATATATATTATTAATATACATAATGATTAATATAGATCGAAATTAATATATATATATATATATATTTATTTATATTTATTTATTTATTTAGATTAAAATTGATCGACTTTTAATAACCCATGCATAGTAATAACAGTCCTGGTGAGGCCTATCACAGCCAGGATTCTGACGGCAAGCACAAGCTCATTGTGCGCTACATGGACGAAGGTGGCATCAAGAACCTCGCCTGGGTCGCCTCGTACCTCGAGAGCAGCGAGCAGCAGGAGCAGGAGCTCTGCGAAAACAAGAAAGGTTTCATGACCAGAGATGAGATCCTCGGGCTCAATGGCTTCGTGGTGAATGGAAATCTACCAGAAAAGCGAGCAGAGCCCGTGCTGCAGGCCCTTCTCAAGAAGTGCTGGGAAGCCAACGGCTTGGCTGATGCTGCAGCGAAGGATCCTTGTGAATTGATCCAGAAAGATGCTGATGTCCCTGAGCTTACAATGTACTACTATGTGAAGACACAGCAACGGGACACAAATGCCACAGTGAAAAGCAGCAAGCTTGAACAGCATGCTTCCCTGAAGCAGTCTGGCCTTAAGGCAGTGCTGGACAAGGCCACGGGATCCTGCGATGTGAAGATCGAATTCCCCGAGAGGATTGATGGCAAGAACCAGGGCAGGGTCCTGAAGTCGGGCAAGGAGAAGATGGAAAAGGAAATTGGCCAGCTGAAGGATGCACTGTGCCTGGGCAAGACCCTCAACAAGCCCGAGATGGAGGGCCTCTTGAAGGAGGGGGAGAAGCATCAGATGCAGGCCCAGGAGTTCGTGGAGCAGAAGGCCCGGAAGCAGCTGTCTGTGCTGGCCAGCCTGGAGAAGAACCCCGATGCCACCGCTGAGCAGTGGCTAGAGCACACGGAGGATATGAAGGCCACCTGTGCCAAGGCTCAGGTTCACTGCGATGGGCTGAAGGCCTTTCGTGCTCGCCTGAATGTTTGCCTGTAGGTATAGATCTCCAAGCACCGTTTGTTTTGGGCCGGCTTCAGTTTTGACTCATGCAGCACGGGGCCCATGTAGATCGACCATAAGCGACAGCAAATTAAAAGGATCGAGGCCCTTGCAGCTGCATGTTACTGCATGCATGACATATCGCCGACTGCATGTTATATTGCCTGCCTGCCACTGCGATCCAGTACATGCATTAGATTGGACTGCTACTTTAAAATCCTTTTGCAGTCGAGATAGCTAGCAATGGATGTTGTCCAAATCAGCCAGAGCTGCTTCCAAGAAGCGACGGGGAGAGAGGAACCTCAGGTCCAACATCTCAGATCTCTTCCTCAGGGGCTCGATATCAGCTGCCAGGGCTAGGGGCATCTTCCAGGATGCTGCAGATGCCCAGGCCAGGCATGTTAACGACCTGGTTGTCTCGGAGGACAAAAACATCCATCGCAACCTTCTCAGGAAGCTGGTACGAGGTTCTGCCTGGCCGAAACCCTATATTGCAGACATAACAATGTACGACCCCCACACTCACAATGTCTGCAAAAAACCCATTGCAGTTTATCTCCCTCATGAGATCCACTGGTGCTTGCTGAGATGGAACGGAAGCCCCGAGGCCCGACAGCGATTGCTGGATTGGCAGAGTTTGAGGCGGGATGTTCGTGAGAGGGTTGCCTCCTCAGTGGAGGCCTTAACTCTCGATCCAGAGGCTTTGGTGGCCTGGGGGCTTTGGTGTGACGGTGTTCCTGTCAGATATGACCGGAGTGAGAGTTTGGAGTGCTTCAGCCTCAACCCTTTGATCAACGAGACATTTGTGCAAACTTCAGACTGCCCCTGACATGCATCTACAAGAGTTTTTGCTGCAAGGATGGCAGGACTGTGGACGATTTGATGGCTATTTTTGCTCACAGTTTTCATTGCATGCGAGAAGGAATCTTTCCAGAGGTGGATTTCCAGGGGCAACCTTTTAAGTCATCGTGGCGCCGGAAGATGGCTGGGAGGCCTTTGCTGGCACAGGGGATCCTTGCAGAGGTCCGTGGGGACTGGGCGATGTACAAGCAGGTGTTTAAGTTCCCAAGCTGGAATGCTGCAGGAAGATGTTGTTTCAAATGCAAATGTTCGCTGCAGGAAATCCGGTCATGCTCGTCTTCAGCACCCTGGAGAGATCACCCTTGGTCCTTTTTGGAACTCCAAGAGCACATGCTGGACAAGTCTGGTGCAGTGAGTCCCATCATGGCTGCCCCAGGCATAAGTTTGGCCACCTTCGAGGTGGACTGGCTCCACTCGTGCGACTTGGGGGTCGCAGCCGATTTTCTGGGCAATTGCTGTTTTCTCGTTTCGAAACACATGCCAGGCTCCTCGGAGGAGCAGCGAGTGGCCAGCCTCTGGCGAGATATCAAGCAGTGGTACACCGAGAACCAGACGCCCAACCAGTTTAACACCATAACCAAGCTCATGATCCGAAAGGAAGCCAGGAAGAGCCCCAAACTTAGAGGCAAAGCTGCCGAGATCAGATACCTGATTCCCTGGTCTGTGGACATCACTGAGCGACTTTTTTCTGGTTATCCACCCTCCTCGGAGGAGGGCACCTGCCGGCTAGCAGCCAAGCAGATCCAGATCTGCTACTCCCAGTTATCGACCGAAAACTTCGACCCCAAGGTTTTGGCAGACAGTTGCAAGAGTTTTTTGCTATTGTACACTGCACTGGAAGACCTTTGTTTACTTGAGCATCGCTGGAGATACAAACCCAAATTTCATTTGTGGCAACACATGTGTGAAAGCACCCAGTCTGCTCCGAGTCTGTATTGGACGTATGATGATGAGGACTGGGGCGGGAGCCTGGGGAGGATGTCTGTGCGAAGAGGAGGCAAGCATGTGGCTTTGGGCTTGTCGAAGACAGTGCTCACAAAGTTTGCTGCACAGAACAAGGTACCTTCGCTGGCAGACCTGGCCTTGCGAGAAAAATCAACAGCACCCTTTTGCGAGCATTTTGCATGTTGCTTGTGCAAGGGTGCATGAGCAAAATAAATAACTATATATATATATATACGATCTTTGTGCATGGTCGAGCATTGTGGCTTGCGTTTTTTTTTGCTGAGTCCGGCCCCCTCTCCCTCGATCACCTGACTCAGCACCATCATGGACGAGTCCCCTTCAAAGAAGCGACGAGTTGGCTCCCGTGATGAAGTTCGATCCACCGCCGGGGGTGGCGAGACTGAACTTAATGCAGAGCAAGGTGCCCAGCTAAGCCACTTTCGGTGGGCCTGGTGCTGGGTGAATTCTCATGGAACCTGGCGGTGGCAGTGGTTCAAAAGGAGGAGTGACTAGTCGCATGAGCCCGCGAGCCGTGCCCTAGGATCGACAGTTAATTCGGTCATCTTTCTGCCCTGGGCAGACGACTTCTCGGATAATTGCTTGCATGCAGCCAGAGGACAAAAAAAACCACTGCACCTGCAAGATTCAGCATGATCCATGGGGCTGCAGCAGCATTTGCGATCGAGCTTATAATTTCTTCTCATGTGTTCCTCAGAGTGCCTGACAGAGTTTTGGCTCGAATCATAGAATATTTATTTTTGTTTTAGATCACCTCATACCATGGATCGGAGCCCCGAAAAGAAGAAGGAGATGGAAAAGTTGATCTTGGAGCTCTCGAAGCTGTGGGGCGAAAGATTCGAGGTTACACGTGCCCGAGTCGAGTTGCTCGAGGGAGGAAGCATGTGCCTTCATTGTGTTTGCTTCCACATCAAGGGCTTTCTGAGCGAGAACGATTTCAGAGCCTACGATTTGGTTTGGCCAGAAAGGTTCTGGTGCAAATGCATTGGGTAAGGCTGGCAGAAGTCCAGCTCTATAGAGATCGATACATGGCCCCTTCGAAGGAAAAGGGCCCAGCATCAGGTAAGATTCGCAGGGTGCATGTGCTGTGTGCAAGTTGTGTTGTGTGCAAATTTAAGTGTGCTAGGTGTGTTGTGTGTGCATGAAGTGCACGTGTTGTGTGTTAAGTGTGTTAAGTGTGATATGTGTGTTAAGTGCATGCGCGTGTTGTGTGTTTCAGTGCATGCATGTGTTGTGTGCTAGGTGCTGTGTGTTGTGTGTTGTGTGTTGTGTGTTAACTGTGTGTTGTGTGTTGTGTGTTGTGTCTTGTGCACGTGTTGTGTGTTGTGTGTGTTGTGTGTGTTGTGTGTGTTGTGTGTTGTGTGTTGTGTGTTGTGTGTTGTTTTGTGTGTGTGTGTGTGTGTTGTGTGTGTTGTGTGTTGTGTGTTGTGTGTTGTGTGTTGTGTGTTGTGTGTTGTGTGTTGTGTGTTGTGTGTTGTGTGTTGTGTGTTGTGTGTTGTGTGTTGTGCATGTGTTGTGTGTTGTGTGTTGTGAGTTGTGTGTTGTGGTGTTGTGTGTTGTGGTGTGTGTGTGTGTATATGCGCACATATGGGGGTGGGGCCCCAAATTTAATCCATAATTTCGGACATGGTTTTTGGAAATTCTTTTTTAAAATTCTTTTCTAATTAAGCAAGAATTTTCCTTAAAATTCATCGTTAAATTAATTAAGCAAGAATGGAAGCTCTGGGAATGATGTACTGTCGAAGAAGCACCAACAAGCAGAACAACCGCAGATAGTAAGCGAAGACGCACCAATAAGCAAAACAAGCGCACATAGAGTGAAGACGCAGCAGAAGCAAAGCAAATGCACATAGTAAGCGAAGAAGCACCAATATAAGCAAAACAAGCGCATATAGAGCGCGGACGCACCGACAAGTAAAACAATCTCACGTAGTAAGCGAAGACCCATGCAACAATAAGCAAATCAACCGCACGGAGTAAGCGAAGACGCACCAATAAGCAAAACAAGCGCACGTAGTAAGCGAAGACGCACCAATAAGCAAAACAAGCGCACATAGAGTGAAGACGCAGCAAGAAGCAAAGCAAATGCACATAGTAAGCGAAGAGGCACCAATATAAGCAAAACAAGCGCATGTAGAGCGCAGACGCACCGATAAGTAAAACAACCTCACGTAGTAAGCGAAGACCCATGCAACAATAAGCAAATCAACCGCACGGAGTAAGCAAAGACGCACCAATAAGCAAAACAAGCGCACGTAGTAAGCGAAGACGCACCAATAAGCAAAACAACCGCACGTAGTAATCGCAGACGCACCCATAAGCCAAACAACCGCAGATAGCAAGCGAAGACACACCAAGAAGCAAAACAACCGCACGTAGTACCCATAAGCCAAACAACCGCAGATAGCAAGCGAAGACGCACCAAGAAGCAAAACAACCGCAGCTAGTAAGCGACGACGCACCAACAAGCAAAACAAGTGCATAATTCCCCCCTTTTCGGGGCTGGGAGAGGTGTGGTGCAGGGGGGACCCCCCCGAGAAAATGGGTCCGAACCTACATTTCCGGGTTTCCGGAAAAAGGCCCGGGCCTATTTTCTTTTAGGGCGGTGGGTTGGGTATGTGAACCTTCGAGAATTCGTAGGAGGCTGTGGCTTCTTGTTCATCCTTAGGCGTTGGCTGGGCAACACGCAGAGCGAAGAGCGTCAGCAGCGGCAGCGACCGTCAGCAAGGGACGTAGTTGAGGATCGGGTTTATCGGTCGGTGCACAGCAGGTTTCTTGGCGCGGGTTCAGCAGTGCGCCACGGGTTTATCGGGTTAAGCGAATCTATTTAGCGCGTTTGTCGGTGCGCCACGGGTCTGTCGGGCTTAGCGGGTATATCGGGGTTCATCGGGTTTAGCGGGTTTATCGGTGCGCCAAGGGTTTGTCGGGTTTAGCGGGTTTATCGGTGCGCCACGGGTTTGTCGGGTTTAGCGGGTTTATCGGTGCCCCACGGGTTTATCGGGTTTATCAGGTTAGTTTATCGGTGCGCCAGAGGTTTAGCGGGTTTAGCGGGTTTATCGGCGCGCCACGTGTTTAGCGGGTATAGCGGTGCGCCACGGGTTTAGCGGGTATAGCGGGTTTATCGGTGCGCCACGGGTTTAGCGGGTTTAGCGGGTTTAGCGGTGCGCCACGGGTTTAGCGGGTTTAGCGGGTTTATCGGTGCGCCACGGGTTTAGCGGGTTTAGCGGGTTTAGCGGCGCGCCACGGGTTTAGCGGGTTTAGCGGGTTTATCGGTGCGCCACGGGTTTAGCGGGTTTAGCGGGTTTAGCGGTGCGCCACGGGTTTAGCGGGTTTAGCGGGTTTAGCGGTGCGCCACGGGTTTAGCGGGTTCAGCGGTGCGCCACGGGCTTAGCGGGCTTATCGGGTTTATCGGTGCGCCACGGGTTTAGCGGGTTTAGCGGGTTTAGCGGTGCGCCACGGGTTTAGCGGGTTTAGCGGTGCGCCACGGGATTAGCGGGTTTAGCGGGTTTAGCGGGTTTAGCGGGTTTAGCGGGTTTATCGGTGCGCAGTCCCCGTTTCCGCGCGCAATGCAGCAGTTGAGGGGGGAAAAGCTGACAGGCTGTTGCTCCGATCAGCCCTGCATGCTCTAACGGTAACAGCTCTTCACACTTTTTCTTTTGGCAACAGGGTTGGCACACACACACACACACACCCTTCAATCAGAAGAGTGGAGCTCTTGCAGCCATTGAGCACAAGCATAAAGTCAAGTTCAAGTTCAAGAACATGTGCAGCTGCCACAATCTCTGCTGGTCAGAATTGCGAAAATCTGCTGGCAACAGACTGAGCATGTGCTGCACGCAACGCTGCAAGTCAGTGAGAATCACTCGCTGCCACGAAGAAACTTGCACTTGCAACCGTCTGGCTCTACCCGCAGGATTCTGCATTCCACATCTCTGCGCTGCTGACACGGAAGACTACAGCACTACAGGAACTTGATCACTCTCAACACGCTGCGTAAACAATGGTACACCGACCAACACTCACGCAACATCACTTGGGTGGAGATAACCCTGAAGTCTCTAACAGGATGGATCGACAACTGGCGTAGGACCTGTTCGGTATCTGGCTTGAACATCAGCAGACTGTGGACACAGTCAATTTCACTCGCTCAAAGGTGCAGCAGTTGAGGGGGGAAATGCTGACAGGCTGTTGCTCCGATCAGGGAGCTCAGGATGGTCAATCAAGACCATAGTATCAGGCAGGCAACCCTGCTGCAGACAGTGCGATAGACGAATACTGCCTGGAGCAATCTCCACACCAAGTCTTGGGGTCCTGTTTACCTGGTCTACACCTCACAATCCTGAAGTTCCCAACTTGCTAAAATGATTCGTGAGACTGAAGAAATCGCAGGTACACAGAACTGGCCAAGTTCTGCATCCCATGAGATCAGGTAGCTTCATTGGATGTGGTCCCTGATCTCACGCCACATCCCCCTGCATGCTCTAACGGTAACAGCTCTTCACACTGGCTCCCTTGGCAACAGGGTTGGCACACACACACACACACACACACACACACACACACACACACACCCACGCACGCACGCACGCACGCACGCACGCACGCACGCACGCACGCACGCACGCACGCACGCACGCACGCACTCACCCACGCACATGTGCGCGTCTGTATTTGCGCATTTCAGTGAAGTCGCATTGCACACAGAAGCGTGCTCCAAAACCGTTTCTATACAGACTGCTCCAGCCGGAAATGCATGTCAGCACGCTGCGGAGCTCCGAGCCCATGGCACCAATAAACCATGTTAACCCTAGCTAGCCCGGCACATTTTCCATGGTCAAGCTGCGGCTGCTTTGCCATGGAATTTCTCCCAACATCTGCACAGTGCCGACTGTGCCAGCAGCAATAACCACTAGTAAGGGAGAATATCTCACAAATCTCACAATAAAGCAGGTGAACACCAACCAGTCCCAGCCACGGCCCGCTGTGTCGCGATACCCTGGCAGTCCCCACGCTCGTCACAAGCGAACTTGGCATCCTTTGCTGTTCCAACGCAAGCCGCACTTGAAACTTAGCAAGTTGCAGATGGGACATCCCGGAAGCCCTGATCCACCAGTTTTCTTTAAACTCTGAACTCTACACGCAGAGAGCCCCGGGAGGCTCAACTCCCAGCTCGTAGAACCCACTTGCAGCCGCAGGGGCATCGATGCTCGGAAGACACCTTTGTTTGGGTCCGGGAGGGCACATGACCCAAACCCAAAGCTCCCAAACCCGACTCTACGACTCCAACGGCTCCCTCACTTTAGCGCCCAGCTCTTCGATCGCCTGGGCATCCTTGAAGTGGCAGCCCTGACCCGGGAGGGGGAGGAGAGAAGGGCCCCGGTCGATGCGGATGCTTCTGTGAACTTCTCAGGCTTCTCAAGCTTCTCGGGCTTCAGACAGGATCTGGACATGGAGTTATGGAGGCAAAGGCTCAAAGGACCGAAGGCCCAAAGGCCTGTTCGGGTCTGCAGACCTACTCGAACCCTGTCAAAGAAGTCCCGTTCAAGTCTGTGCATTGCCCTGCTTCTGGAAACATCTAAACACTCAGGCCTTTTGGTGCCTCTCCCCCGACATTCCCGACGTTACGATACCCGCAGTACCCGCACCGGTTGCGTTCCCTTTTGACGCTTGGCATGCTGCTTTCCAAGCCCAAGCAAAAAAGCGCACGCCGCCCCAAAACTGCGATGGCAATAGCTGATGCCACAGAGGATTCTCAGCTATTGAGATGTTCGAGGGTGCTGCCGGTCGTTTGAGGGCGAGGTCTTTGGGGTTAGACCGGCCCAGCATCGCGAGGGGAAGGGTGGGATGCAGGGCAGATGTCCTTGCAGACTTTCCAGCACTGCGACTCGCGCTGCAGCTGTTCCCGTCGCTTGCGCATCTTTTCCGCCTGGACCAGACTTTAAGCTATGGAATCGCAGGGTTTATGGAAAACCATTGGCCGATACTACATCGCCAGAGCCAACCAAAGCCCAGCTCTTAGTCCATGCGCCCAAAATAGAAAGTACTCAACAGCCACGCCATGAAGCCTCAGAAGCCTGATGAAGCCTGACCCCCGCGGCTGCGCTGACACAATCGTCGCAATCCACGAAGCCGTCAAGGACCGTCAACCACAACGATTTCGCGACGAAAGTGCAGCCTCCTTCATCTTCTCTGGGTTTGTCCTCGGAGGTTTCCGAAAGTGCTCTAATTGGGTCAACTCCCGTTTCAAGGATCGCAGGGAGTCCCTTGAACAGCATCGTCGAAGGCACACCAGAAACTCTGGACTACCACCTCCACTGCGCTGCGTACTCAAGCTTCCCAAGCTGAATGCCTAATCTTGGAAAAATTCCTCTCGCAGGATCTCGAAAGCAATGCGGCAAGGTGCTTGTTGAGACGCTGGGCTTCCAATGTCGCGTTGATCTTCGCCAACTGGCCAGGATTTGGGCTCAGGATGGTTCGGGACAAACAGTGCTTGTGGGGTCCGTTTGAAACCTCCGCCCATCCACAGAAAGCTGCATTCTCAGCAGCTTTTCAGAAGCTCGCGGACCTCCTCCTTGTAAGGAAGCAAGTCACTGATGATGCTGTCAATGGTATCTGCGGCGCGGCGTGACATGAGAACACTGAGGCTTCACTGAGACTTCGCTGAGACTTCACTGCTACGTGACTCGTGCCTTGCATGGGGTCGAAGCCCAGAGCAGCCACCATCTGGCTGTCTGGAGCAGCCTTCCCAGGATCTGCAAAGAGCCAACAAAGGGGCCAGTGCCATCAGTTGCTCAATCCCCTTCCAGAACAAAGCCAAGGACTCACATGCACCTCATTCCTCAAATGCCCCCCTAAGAAAAATATCCGGCAAAAGCTTACGAACTTGGTTCTGCCGAGACAGCAAGTCCCAACCCTCAGCCCGCACACACAAGCACACCCTCCTGCGGCTCGGTCTGGTTTGGGATGCCCGATGCCTGCAAGAGCGCCACAATGGAAGTGATTTAAGATTGCAGCTTTGACATTCTCACAGAGCACAATGGCTTTGCAAGGAGGCCCACTACTCGGTAGCTTACCACAAAGCGCGCTGATGCGCTACAGTTATGAATCTTATGAGGTTCCGGACCGTTGCGAAGCCCGAAGCCCTTCGGCCAATCACCTGCCTGCCCCACCGGCTGCCCTGCGAAAGACCCTGGCACCTGTTGTTGGGCCAAGTTTCAACTCCTTCAACTCACATAGAAACTCAAGTCTCCATGAAATGCCCAGTCTCTTCAAACAAGACCTGGTGTCATGTTGTATGCGGTCGGTCACCGGTATACGCTGATGCATCCTCTCTCGGTTCGGGATATGTTGGCGCGGTACCGTCGCTGTCACACTGTGTGGGATGTCAAGGCTGCTCGCATCATCATGCCGGAGAGTCGAGAACCGTAGAGTTCACTCTGCCTCGCTTGAGGCCATCAACGTCCGAATCCTAAGTCCTACCTTCGCAAATCCCACATTGTTTTTTGCTTCTTGGAGTCAAAGACCTGCGCCCTGGCTTGGACTTATCCAACTGCGCTCTGTGACCTGCTCCTCCAGCGCTGGTGGAGCGAACGGCCTTACCCGGTTTGCGGGGACTGCGAGGTCAGACATTCAGGTTCAGGTAGGCGCGTTAGGGCAGATGACCACGGATTTTTCTTTGAGGCTTGTCGCTCCTCCACTGCGATACAATACTTTGACAGTGAGCACAGCATGTATCACACCCTTGCGGCCCCTCAGGTGCCCACTCGGCTGACTCCACCTCTGGCACTGGGGCAGACGATGCTGAGAGCATATGAACTACGCTCACTGTCACAAAAAGACGCCACAGCTCAGCCTCAATACTTAAACAACAGAAGTGCTCAACACAGCTCGTCCAGCTGCAACCTCCTACCCACTCGCCCACACAAGGATCCAAGCAGTCCAGGCATAGCCTCACCAAGGGCATCGATGCCGAGATCACCTGCATCCATTAAACCTCACGGTGGCACTCGATATCAGGGGCAATCACAAAAATGTGACCGCGGGCATCTGTGTGGCAAGAATGGCCCACGCAAACCCGGATTTGAGGTTGCTAGTGCAGGAGACTGTTGGGTTCAGAGGATTCAAAAGACTTGTAGTGGATTGCAGTGCGCCTGCACCCAGCTTTTCGGTTCGCAGCAGCGCTTTCCTGTCGGAGGGACTTCCGCAGAACTGCACTTAGTCTCAGACAGGTCGAGGCTGTTCACCAGCAGACGCGGTAGGTGCAGTTTCCCGGCTTTTGGGCCGGACAGATATGTGCGTTTACCTCATGTAACATCATGTTTCAAAGCCTGTTTCCCGCTCCCCTCCCTCCTTGTCCCCTTCTCCGCTCTCCCTGCGCGGGGGCAGCGTAGGCCTACGGGCCCCTCCCCCGCTCCCATCCGGCCTCCCCTGGCCCCCTGGCCCCCTGGCCCCCTGGCCCCCTGGCCCCCTGGCCCCCTGGCCCCCTGGCCCCCTGGCCCCCTGGCCCCCTAACCCCTGGCCCCCTCCCCTAACCCCTGGCCCCCTGGCCCCCTGGCCCCCTGGCCCCCTGGCCCCCTGGCCCCCTGGCCCCCTGGCCCCCTGGCCCCCTGGCCCTGGCCCCCTGCACCGCCTGGGCCCTCCGCCCCTGCCCCACCTCCCCCACCTCCCCCACCTCCCTGCCTCCCCGCCTCCCCGCCTCCCCCTCCCCGCCTCCCGCCTCCCCGCCTCCTCGCCTCCCGCCTCTTCTTTCGTTCTTTCTATCTTTCTTTCTTTCCTTCTTTCATGGGGGTGAACCCCCGCGCAATCTGCGCATACTCCCCCCCATCCCCCATACTAGGCCCAAGCACCGTCCCCCACCACACATGCCCAGGAAGGAAAAACGTGCAAGGTTCTCGGATTTGTTCGGGTTGTGTTTTCCCGCCCTCGAGTTAAACCCTTCCCTGCGTAGGAATCGGGAATCTCACCTCGGTCGAAAACCGGCGCAAACAATGACACCAGTTGCTGTGAGATTCCGTTCGCATGGGTGGTTCTCAAGACATATCTAGGGTGCTCACCCCTCTCCTCCCCCCAATACTAGCAACACCCGAGACCCACGAGGAGAGGGGGGGGAGACTCATTCTCCCCACTCTCTCTCAGCATGGATACAAGGCCTTCGGGATACCGTTCCTGTTGAACTGACGTCCGCCTGCAGGCAAATCTCGTAAAACTCTGAAGCCAATGTCGACCAACCCCTGATTCAGCAACTTAATCCTGAAGAACACAAGGCAAACACCGCACAGGGTGTCGAGTTGACCTCTGCCCCCCTGCCTCGTCATGCTCAAGAGCATCGTAACCGTTGTAGCTATTGTAACCGTCCTGTATCAGCGCCACACAAACTGCACCAAGACGCGAAAACCCTTGAACCATCAACTTGGCGGTGAGGTTTGGGCATTCTCTTGCTGTGTGGCCGCAGTCCGCATTCTGGTACACAGACTTGCCCTCTAAGACTGCTAAGCGGGCTCCTGAGCACTGAGCCCCTCTGAACTACCAGCTCCTTCCTTCCACAAGGCGCCCAAACTCGAAAAAACAAAAACACTTTTTGCCCTATAAAAAGTGCAAAGTTGGCCCCGGCGGTCCGTTGGGATAGCAACTGTCACGGCGCGGGAGAAGAACGTGAAGGCCAGGGTGAAGGCTGACACCTGTAGCCATGGCTGAGTTCAGGGCTGAGGCTCAAGGCCTGGAAAAAAGGGCTGTTACTGAGGCAGTATGTTCTTCGATATATACATACTTGTGTGGCACGTCCCCCCCCTCCTCATGTATCCACCGTCCCCGTGTTTGTTTCGGAACATGATCCACCTAGACATCCCTCGGGCCGAAGGTGTTGTCAAAACAGCACCCCCCTCCAAATCCCCAAAGGCTCCCTTTTAAAAGCGGACGGTTCGCCAGGACCAGGGGCCATGCGGAGGGCGCGGAGGGCGCGGAGGGCGCGGAGGGCGCGGAGCGCGCGGAGCGCGCGGCGGCGCGGAGGGCGCGGAGGGCGCGAAGCGCGCGAAGCGCGCGGACGCGCGGAGTCACCACTCCCCTGCCCATCAACCGAATGTCGCTCCCCGCTCCCCGTCCATGCATGGTCCATGCCTCCCCACACCACGCCCCTCTCCGCCAAGTGTGCTGCCGTGCTAAAAAGGCCTGACAGCAGCAAGAAACACCCCGACAAGCTCGCAGCCAGAGTGAAGCAGTGGCGTGGAAGACGTTGCCGGCGAGCTTGTCGGGGTGTCTTTGACTGCTGGCAGGCCAAGGACTTCTACTTGCTGCGTCAGCTCGCCGGCGGTCTTCGATTAAGAAGGCTGCGTTCTCCCTGAGCCTTTCTTCCATGCAAAATGCAGCGAAAGGAGGCTGTTCTAGAAGCCTAGGTGACATGATTGTGACATGTCTGTGATGTCTGTGACGCCTGTTTTGCCTGGGGCAGATGCCACAGCCATGGGAAAAGTACTCTCTCTCTCTGTGTGT
Organism: Symbiodinium natans; assembly: GCA_905221605.1. Classification (NCBI taxonomy): domain Eukaryota; class Dinophyceae; order Suessiales; family Symbiodiniaceae; genus Symbiodinium; species Symbiodinium natans. The sequence goes on from CAJNDS010000359.1 coordinate 110,962, forward strand.
GTGTGTGTGTGTGTGTGTGTGTGTGTGTGGGTGCGTGCGCGCGCGCGCGCGCGCGCGTGCGTGCGTGCGTGCGTGCGTGCGTGCGTGCGTGCG
>CAJNDS010000359.1:113654-128128 GCA_905221605.1 Symbiodinium natans
TTGGCAGGGTTAAGCGTGAATATTGGTGATACGAGCGCCATGTGCAGAAGCACGTGTCTTCATACACCTGGTTGGTCCAAGCAAGAACTATTGCAAACAAGCTCCATGCGAGACTCAACACAGGCCAAACAGTGTGACTCCGATGCCAACATTCGACACTGGCCCAGCGCTAGCGCAGTTGTGTATCTCCATTCCAAGTACCTATGCATTTCGCAGACTCAGGCTTCTCTGCTCGAAAGGATAGGTTGCGCTCATGCGCAGCAAGTGCAACCCGGCTGGGCCCTGAAAGACAACGGTGTGCAATGTAAATGTGCATTGCATGCTGCTTTCTTGCAGAGGCATGTGCCTTTGCTTGAAAAGCGGTTTGCCTGTGCTTGTTCACTGAAACCTCAGAAACAAACAAAACAAACCTAATTCGGAATACGAGCTTTCGGAAGTTCTCTGTGCTTCTTCTTCTTCTTCGCGACAGGCGAGCAGACCCGCAAAACCCCTCTCTCAGCACCCAGCCCGGGTGGACGGTCCGTTCATGGTATATGGAGAAGATTTCAGGCAACCTGGGCCGCACCGCAACTTTCGTGTCTGGGAGGGTTTTGTCTGTGTTTTGGGCTCTAGTCGGCTAGGGAGGCTTGAGGAACTTCGGGGTCCTTCGGGTGTTCGCCGGTTTCGACGGTTTCGGGCCTATGTTGCAGGGTGCAAGGGTTTCTGCGAAGCGTGGTGGGCTGCCGAAAACAGGACAAGGCAGTCACAACGATTCAGACAACTGTATTTTGGACTCCTCCACACTGCAGAGCCTTGGAGAGCTTCAGCCTCAAGAGCTTCTACTGAAATGATTTGGCAACACTGCAGGGTGGCTTCTTGCAGGCAGGCTGCTTACGCTTGTTCAGCATGTTCCATGCCAAACACTTTGCTTTGGTTGAGCCAACATGGCTACACAGCTAGACCTGACATCCTGGCTTATGCCCATAACATATATATATATATATGTTTGTGCCAACGAAGCCGTTCATGAGAACCCGTTTGCATGACAATGGATTACGCTCCAAATCCCGTTGGACAGAACAGTCACCAGGCACCAATCAATTCCTACTGGCACTGTATGAAGCAGGATGTCACAAGAATCGACGCTCGAAGATGTTCGACAGGTGCACATCCAGAGCAACCTTTCCTCATATCAGCATCGGGGATGGCCGCAGGGCGGCTGCTTTGGGCCTTTGGGGCGTCGGGCGGTGTAGGTCCTGTAGGGCTTGGGAGCGCTGTGCAGCATGCGAGCCGCTCCTTTTGATGCCGTCGGTTCTCATGCAGGACGGCGGGGTCGCCAGGGTTGTCAAAGACATTAATGCAGTTCGAGATTCCTGCGGAACTGCCTGGAAACCTGAAACCAAGGCCGGTAACGGCCGAACGCGGCTGCTTATCCGAGTATATAAACGGCCTGACCCGGATCAAAGGATATCTTCATTGGATGCGTCCCAAAACCCGATCATGTTGACTTATGTTGCTGAATGTTGCTGATGCACAGGCCCGCAGAAGATAGGACAGCCGACAAGCGAAGTCTTCATGATTCACATGCGGCAAAGACGCTGCAAGGCCACACGATTTGCCTTCCATCTTCCGGATGCTTAGCACAGGGCTCTAGCAAAGGCAGCTATTGTCAGTGATTCAGGCACGCGGGTTTGCAAAGCAGATGCGTGAGAGGTGACTGAAGGAGGACCTTGAGAAATCATCCGTGTCATCTGAACCTTTCGGTGATGCACAAGCAGCACCCATCGAGGAGTCTTGCAAAGATCCCTCCTTCAGCCCTCGCAGTTTCTCGCAGAATGCTGAAGGTCCCTCGAGGGACTTCAACATTCAATCCGTCGGGAGTGTCTGATTAGTAGCGGCAAAGTAGTGGCTGGTAACGTGGAGAACTTGAGAATCCGTGACTCAATCGGCACATTCCCACACACTCAACAAAGATGTTCAACAAGTTTTCTGCAAGTAGAGGTTGCCACATGTTGCCATGCTTTTGGCTGTGGCTTTGTCGATGCCATCAACTCAACGACTGCATCGAATCCCCCATATGATCGCGCAGATGCGTTCCGCAATCAGCGGGATGGCAAACAGCCAGCAATGCAGGCAGAGCAGCGCGTATACGACAATCAAACTTGGTACAGCAAGGTACGACACGGTATGGTGTTTAGCAAAAACCTGTTACAAAAAAGCTTAGCAGAGCAACCATGGAAGTAGTGGCGAATCTCGGCAATTGTCCAGGGGCACGCTGCCGCTATCTGTTCAAGACAACTAAGACAACAGCAGCAGGCTACGCCGCGGCTCCGCCACGCACTCTGGCTTGCAGCTTACATGATCGCACACTGATCTGTGCAGCGATCGGTACAGCGGTCGAGGCTGTCGGAGCAGCGGTCGCCTCCACCACCGCGACGCCTGGCCAACTTTCAGGCAGGACGTCGGCATAACTGTGGGCCGCTAGTAATAAGCGAAAAACCACAGAGATTAATTTTGCGATGTCGTTTCTGGGTCTGTGTGTAGCTGCGTGTGGGTCCAGATCTGGGAGAAGACTATGGCGACTGCAGGCTACCCACCGCTGCCCTCAAGAGCAACACGTGAACCCTACGTGATCGCACACCACCGCCTTTGCTGCTCCACTTCGAAGGGTTGCATGCCCCGGTTCTGCCAGAGTAGCTGCAAGAGCAGCAGTGAACGGATTCAAGGGTGCGCTTGGGCATTTAGGCGAGAAGACAGAACGGACATGAACAGACACAACACAGAAGGCTTCCTGCGGGTGCTCCTCGTCGGATGAGTCGACGACCTCTGAGGGATGCTGACAGTGCGGTGGATTGGTGCTTGGGGCCTTTTGCTCTGCAGCTGGATCGGACCAATGTTTGAAAAGCTCACTGAGTACACTCTGTCTGCTCGCATTCGCACCATGTCCAGCAGCCTAGTGTCACTCTTGAATGCTGTTGAAGCCTCGCCAGAGCGGTTGTCCCAAACTTCAGACCGTCGGGATGGCTTGTACCTCGGCACCGAGTGCTCCGACCTTCCTCTACCCTTCGTCCCATGCACTATCAGTGTCTGTCTGCCGACTTTGGGGCGGCGTGTTGAATTGCTGGGAACTGTCCCCGCCACCATCCTGCTTGCTCCCGGAAAGTTTTTCCAGGCAGTTCTCCTTCATAAAGAGCCTCAGCATATATTAGGGTTGCCTGCTCCTGGAAAGATTTTCCAGGCAGTAAACAACACCATACATGAAGCACGATGGGTTCTGAGGGGCTTGGGTCCCCTCTGACGGTTTCGTTGGCTGTTGGCTGGTGGCTGTTGGCTGTTGGCTGTTGACTGTTGCTGTTGACTGTTGCTGGTGCCTTTGCTGGTGCTGTTGCTGTTGCGGTTGCCGATGCCGTTGCTGTTGGTGGTGTCGGCGCTGTTGTCGTTGTAACCCACTCCTCAGAGAAAGCAAAACGACCCTATCCCTAAGCGTCTGTCTGCTTTGGGGCGGGGCCGGCTGTGGGCGTCAGCCCGAGATCACATATGAAAGCACGGCAGACAGCTTGCCAGCTTCCGTGGAACATATCCGGCACATCCCTACTGCGTTCCCTCCGTTCTCTGCGTGCCCACACTGGACAAGAAGTGTCTCGCATCGGGGCCGCGGCGAAACCACCGGCTTCGGCGGGGCCGGGGCTGTAGACCTGTGCGAAAAGAAGATATGCACAACATGGTTGGAGACCACTGCAGCGAGAAAAGGGACCCGACGGAGTTTCTGGGTCATAGTGCAGCGTCGAACTCTCGTCGCTGATGGTGACGTGTTTCCTGGACGTTCGGAAGTGTGATTCTCAAGCTGGCTAAATTCGCGATCTGGGGAGCACAGGCAAGCCACCCACGAACTCACAAAGCGCACCTGCCGCTGGCACCGCTGGACTTCCTTGCAAGTCCATGGAGTCATACGTGCGTAGTCTGTGCTTAAAACGTGCCGTCGAGGTGGAACTTAGCTGGCAGGAATTTGCAGAATCCGGGCGTTTCAGGGCGGCCAACTGGCAGAACTAACGCCACTTCCCTGCCGCAACACTGATTGCGGCACAGCGCTGAGCTCACCTGGACATTGGCCGATCGCCATCCTCGCCGCCCAAACTCGAACTGCCACTCACCTCCGGTTCTCGGAAATCGGCCCCCACATCACAGTTCACACCACAGTTCAAGTTTAACATGGGCGAGCTGCCGGTCATGACTTTGGTCTTAAGATTTGGGCTTGCAGCCTGCTTGCAATGTAACATACTTGAATAAATGCTGCTGCTTTAAGATTCGACACTATGTCCGGTCAATCTCATTTATGAGCCCAAAGCATGTCAACATGGAGCCCAGACCCACCATCCAGCACTTCTTGCCAAGCACTCCCACTTCGGAAGCAGCTCCCAAGTTTCCAAGAAACCTCCTTCATGTGCTGTTTCGAACCTGCTTTTGCGCTGAAAGCTGGTGAGCCACCGACGGTACGAACGCTGAACCTAATTTCAGCTATACTCAGTTCACTTCAAGCATCAAACCCTGAACCGAAAAAATCTCCGAGATGCCCCTTTTTGGAGTTATAATTCGAGTCTCAGATGCTCTTCGTGCTCCCCTTTTTTAAGAGTTTTGTAATTCGAGTCTCAGATGCTCTTGGGAGCGCATTTGGCCCTGCCTGACTCGGAACTTCGGCCTCGCCCTGGCGTTGGAGTTTCCAAAGGGCACTGCAAAACTCTTGCAATTTAACTGAACTAGTTGTAACTAGTTGTTGAGTGGAGACCAATTCCATTTTCGAACCATGCACCACCCCCCTAGCACCCAAAAGCACTTTGTCAACATCCGGTTTGGGCTTCTCGGGTTCGGGTTGCAGTTCTGGTGGTTCCTCTTCATCAAACAATGTATTTAGGAAATTGCTCGTTTAATCGTTTGCGTATTCCCTTTGCTGTTTCTTGTATTCGGCACATTCTGCTTGCAATTTGTCGTTGAGTTTGGCTTCTTTCCTGAAATTATCTAATTTCATTAAATCGCCCTTCATCAGTACACTTCTTTCCGAGTTCGGATGTAACGCATAATGAACATGGGCATCCCAGTTTTCGTGTCTTATTCTGTGTCCGCATTCTTCGCATAGTTAGTTTCCCTTTGCTCTCTCCTCTCTTCTCGCTTGGCGATATTCTGTCTGATTTTGCTTGTCAGACTTTACAATTACTGCAAGCCGTAAACCCGTCAAGCTCTTCAACATCCTGTCATGCACAGCACGATTTACACATTCTCTTCTCCATCTTATGACAGCAAAAGGTCTAGTCTTTAGACACAGTTAGACTGAACGAACCTTCTAACATTTTACTTAATAATATTAGAACATTAAAAGGGGCATCGGCCAACAAAGGAAGCAATGGGCGGGTAACACCTCCAAACTAATTAACCATTACCAAGTTCTGACGGTATGCACATGGTGTGGTCTATCAAGTGCTGAATGCTGACCTTTCTATGAGGTGGTCTGTGGAATGCACGAGTCCATCTGAAAGCATTCAACGAGCCAGTAAATGCGTCAAGTGCAGTGCACATTGCCACATGGTTGCTCAGGCAGGTCAGCCTGCCTTAATCCTAAACCTTGTTCCTATTATCGGTTTATCATATTAAGAAGGCCATTTCCATTTTCTGCGGTAAGGGGTTTCGGGTTGCTACTATCGGGGCTTCTATCGGGTGGGGCATGCTATGGGTTCTGGTTTGCTATTCTCTGTGGGGGTACGCGTGGTTCCATTGCATGGGTTCTTCAATTGGGTTTTGTGCTGGGGTCTTTCGGTGGAGTTTGCTTACGTTGAGGTATAGGTTGATATGGTTTGGGTGCTAGGGGGTGGTGCATGGTTAGAAAGCGGAGATGGTCTCCACTAACTCAATTATCGCAACTCTCCACCTCGCCCAATTTCTGCTCACAAGGTCATTCCCCGAGCTGATTTCTCCGAGCATTGGCTTATTGGCACAATCCCCGAGTCTACACGAAATACCTCCACGGTGGCAATTTGCAATGTCCGGAGCATTCATACTCGATGGAACCGCAACTGAGGGTTGAGGCTGGGAGTTTGGGGCTTCCAGGCTCACCAATATCGAGGCAAAAAAACTGCATGTGTAGCTTCAAGCAGGAAAGCTCTCCGACGAGCGTATGAAAGCAGCGCCCCAGGCTTTGAATCTTTGGATCTTGACCGTCTAGGCGAGTGCAAATTTAAGAACGCTGTTGCCAGCATTTTGCGGGGGCACGTCCTGGAGTCGTGGCAAGGCCTAACAGGGCCTAACAGCTCCAAACTTCGCCACCAATGCATGCCCCACCAAACCCTCGACCCTAAAGATGCTGAACTCCCCCACGCTTCTGCAGAATTCTTGAAGTCCGCACCTCGACATTCAGGTCCACCGGACTCTGAGCCAGCGTCGGCCGGCGAGCCATGGGCCGAAGTGTCAGACCCCAAGACTTCAAGAACACGGATCCGCTCTCCTCCAATGTTCATGCTCCTGGCGTTTTGGAAATTTTGGCTTTCCAGTGGCTGGGCTTGTGAATGCAGAGAGACACTCTGCGTTCTGTAGTTTCTGAAACAGATCTATTCATTTGGCTGCCAGGCAATCAAAAACATGCGTCGTGTGGCCAGCAACACCATTCCGTCCAACTCAGAACTTCATAGAGGCCATGCTTCTGTCGAGAGCCCATTCTCTCCGTGGCATATGAAGTCCTCGCACTGATATGAAACGGTGACGTGACAAGATGGACAACCGTCGATTTTGCATCTCCCGAGGAGCATGGTGCAGCGTCATCGACGGAGAAAGTCCTTGGGCCCCACATGATACTTTTCTGAAAATCGCCAGGGCTGGGTGCTTCCTGGCATTCATCGTAATCAAGGCGCTAGGTGTCAACATCATGCCCGAGCACATGGCGGACCCCAAGGAGTCAATCACACTGCGTTCCAGAAAATGCATATCTAGGGCTTGCGTCAACCCGGGCTTTGCCCAAGAGACAAGCTGACCGCCTGCTGTAAACCTGACACACGCGTCCTGCAAGCTTCACAGCCGTGGGTGTGGTTGTGGTGCAACATGTAGCTGCGACAACTCTCAATATTCAAACTGGAATTGCGAGGTCCCATCGGCTTTTCTAGGAGTTGCGAAGCAAAACGCAAGAACGTTTTCGTACCGGGAGGGGTTGCAGCGAGGTCCAGGCGAATGGAACGGGGATAGCATTCGTGGGAAGCGCAGTGGGGAGCGACTGTATATACACATAAGCATACATCCATTGTCGATTGTATAGTTGCAAGATACGCAAATATGAGCAGCGAGCTCGTGGCCACGTGGTCAGGTTTGTCTGCAGACCGGCACAGGCGGAGTGAAACCAGACGTGGGATGAGCATCAGCTTCGATGGCCCCGAGACCCTCAGTGCACCCCCGCTTCTGGCCCCTAAGGCCGCAAACCCCAAAAACCGCAAACCAGGCTGTGAACGGGAAAGTCCCCGTCACAAGCTTGGGGATTTCGGGCTTAGATTTCATTAGGCTCGGGCTTATGGCCTGCACTCCTTTGAATCCTACACAGGGATTGTGTGGGCGTTTTGCTGCACCGTTTTGCTGCACTAGGATTGTGTGTGTGGGCGTTTTGCTGCACTGACTCAGCAACTCAACTGGCCCAGTCAGTCGCCATCTCCGAACGCTGAGCCTTATAGCTAAATGGCTGCGACGGTCTCTTGACGGAAATCGGGGCGCCTTTCCTCGCCCTGTGCCCATCACTCACATCGCAGAGGCAATTGACACGCCTGCGAGAGTGATGCATTTGCTCAGCCCTCAGTGCCCAACATGCAAGATATTGCAGGACCATGCAAGCTTCCACCACAACACAACGCACAATGAGCACGCTTGAACATCGTGTCCGACATGCCAACCCGCTTAGTAGCCCAAGAACCATATATCCATGAGGGTGCCCTTTTCGAGGCTGGTTTCTTCTAGATTCTAGCAAAGGGTTCCACTTGGCTGCCTAAATCTAGAAGCCTTCGCACGTGTGCCCCGGTCCACAAATTGGGCCAACGGACCAACCAACAAAATGAAAGCCGCCCAGCCTCTCTCTTCTGGCAGAGGCATAGGCTCTCCCATGCCAGCCACATCCCAAAACTCCTCTGGCAGAGTAAGGCCGGGCTGCCGCAATGCTGCGCTTTGAATCTCTGTAGGCCTGAGCCATCCTGGGCCTGTGTGCTCCCAGGCGCTGTGATGTCAATGCTCTGCGGGCTTCGAGGCCAAGGCACGGTGCAAAGGATATCGGGCACCGAAAACTAGAAGCCCGAACGGGACCTGCAAAGCCATAAGTTGCCACTAGGTACCAATACAAGTAGTTCTCAGCCTGGAATCCCGACCCTCTGACCAAGTGTCCTCATCCTCATCAACATCCTGCACGGTCACAGTCTGGCCTACTGTGTTTATAGAGCCTGGCACATCTGGCATATGTGTCAGGTAGGCTTGGCCCGAGCATTTTCGCTGGATGGGATTCAAGTTCGGATGCACAATGCTGTACCTCGCCCTCAAAGCAGTACCTCGACAATGCTCACAATGTTCCCGAACGTTCCTAACTGGATTGGAACCCCAGCCCTCCTGGAAGTCTTCTTCCTCGAATTCCAATGCAGCCTCACAGGCTGTCTCTGCTTGGAGCTTTGTTTGGCACTGAGGCCCCGACTCAGAGCGCGGCAGCTCTTCTACCATGGTACTGTGCCGACATCACATCTCCAAGTATTCATAGCCCATCATGGCCCCTTGAAACCCTGTGGTCCCACCTGTGCTGCACCCGAGTGCGGAGTGTCAACATCCTTCGCCGCAGGACAACTTCTGCGGGAGTTTGGAGGTCCACTGGTTTTTGGGTCCTGCTGAACCATATGCGTATGGCTCGGGTTGGGAATGTAAGATGCATGTGAAGACTGCTGCCAAAACAGTGCCGAAGAGACATTGGCAGAAATCCGTGCCTCTACCCCTGCAAGTGCTTTCAGTCCCTCCCGAAGGATTTGCCATTTGGGTCATGCAAAGGACTTGCCCGGGCTCACAATACCCCGAGACAGTTCGGAAGAGCACCCACGAAGGAAGCAGGAAGCTGGGATCATGTCTGGATATTTCACCTCTCTGCAGGTGCGAAATGGCTTCGAGGGCCTCATCTGTCTGACCGCAGTCTCAGCAAGTCTTGGAGTCTGCCCCAGCTACTGTCACGTTCTGTCACGTTCAGTAGCATAGTACGAAGATTTGCGGGCGCTCCTTCTGCAGAACATGTCAGAGCAGCAGCTTGTGACATGTGACCTAAATCATCCAAACCGGGAGCCGGATTGACTTTGCCAAAAATCCCTGCCCTGTCCCACTGTATCGGCTCTTGAGCTGCCTGCGCCAGTTCACGTCTCGAGAGTGATTAGATCTCCATTCAGGCCCAACCTCATGCGCCCCACACACCATCGAAACACCGAAGCCCTGCACCTACAACCGCAATTCCCAAATTTCTAGAAGAATGAGCGAATCTAACACCTAGCACCGAAGCACCGAAGGGCGAAGCTTTGCGCCCCCCTTGCAAGGGTTCCTCGGGCTCCTCGAGCTCCTCGAGCTCCTCGAGCTCCTCTGTCATGGCGACTAGGCCTGCCATGTCCTGCCGATTGCAGTGCAGCCAATTTCACGTTGCTCTTCCGTTGTTTCGAAGGCGGTTTAGACATGTTTAGACGCCCAAGGCCGGCGCAGGCTACCACGTCGAGCACAGCAATTCCTTTAGATCACTTTGGTGTCTGGAGAGCTTCGCGGGCCTCCTCGTCTGAAGGAACGTCCGTAAGGTGCGCTTCGCTGCCGGACTCCTCGCAGGCGTTGCGGAGTTTGCAACGTACGTGACGATGTGAGGACATCCCGGCAGCAAGGAGATTTGAGTCACAGACATAAGTTCTAGCAAAAGCGGGTCACCGGCAAGAGGCAATGCAGGACTTTCAAGTAAGAGTGATCCCTTGAGATGCCGTGAACTGCCCACACTTACGGCTTGGAGTCTTGCAGTAGATGCAGAGAACAAACTGACACTGCTACATAGCAACGGATGATTGCCTGCCGCCTTACAGCTGACCTTTGATGAGTCTTGTCTGGTGTGTTGGAAAGGTTGTAGCGGCTAGTTTTGGCTCAGTCCTATGCTGTTCCTCAAGCTGCTCTTCAGTAAGCTGGTACTCCGTCCTGGTTCGTCGAAGTGGAGGCTCGCCTTAGTGTGCCGGGGCAAATTTGCGAAGCAGCAAAGCCATGAACTGGACCAGCCCAAGCCCAAGTAGATTTCAACTCCACATACAAGCTGGAAATAGCTGGATGTAGCTGGAATGCCTGAATCCTGGATTCTTGTTTGCAGACTCAGAGCCTGTGGGGCGGCTGCGGTGCACCAGGCTCTTGCGCCTGCAAATGCGGGAGGCCGGTAACAGCGCAGCAGCCACCGAGGCTGACAGCAAATGGCCCCGAACATCCCCAAAGCCGCAGCAAATAAATGGGCGTATGATTGCAATAAATTTCCCATACCAAATCCATGCTTTTGCCCTTCCCGACTAGACATGTTCTGCGACATTCCGATCCAGACCTCGGGGCGGCGGCATGCTCCAAGCGCCGCTGCCACAAGCTCCTCTTTTTGAGTGAGGGCTCTTTATGCTCTTCTGAGAGAGAGAGAGAGACAGAGAGAGAGAAGAAGAAAGATGTTAAAATAAAAACGAAATTAGCCTAATATGGCCATAGTGTGCTTATGTGTGCATACTGCCGGTCTCTGCTGACCAGAGAGTTGCACCCTCTCTCTCTTCCACTGCTCTCCTCAGCAGTCCGCTGTAGATCCTGGCACTAAGCGACAAGGTGGGAGGCTCAGTTGGCGTTCTGTGAGTCTGTGCACGTGATTCTCTTTGAGAACAAGCTTCATGCAACCACTGAATCACAGAAACCCCACGAACTCAACAGGGTACTTTGATAGCATCACATACATGATATTCATACACATATCCCAACCCTTCTTGAGGACGCACCCGGGCGGCCAACGCTGCCACCTTGAGCACAAGAAAGTTCTTAGAAACTGCCAAGGGGATGAAGGCCGAGACCCGGGGGTCTGAGCAGAATGAAAAACAGTCAACAAGTGGATGTAGCGACGGTTGCGGGAACTGCTGCGGGATCTTTCGGAGTTTGGGGAATGGTGAGTACAGCGGTAGGAAGTCACGTGAACAGCTGATTTGGGGATTGCACAACTTTCTTGAGATGGCAATGAATGCAAATGAATGCAATAACGAATGCAAATCAGCATTGCCGCAACAAGGCCCTGAGACCGGCGCAGCTGGTGCAGTTGCTGCGGTTGCAGCTGGGGTGTCGGGGGTCTCCGCGGCCTCTCGAACGGCTTGGAGTTTACAATAGGTTACTAATCGTTTACAAACGCCTTACAAACGCCTTGCAAACCATTCCCAGGCCTCTTCAGTGGTCTCGGCCGCCTCGGCAGTGGCCTCGGCCGCCTCGACATCGCTGGCCTCCGGCTCTGGGGCTCCTGAAGCCTCTCAGTCTCAGAAACTCTCAGAATTCACCAACACTTTTACCCTAAGTGAGAGTGCGAGCGTTGCATGCAGTACTGGCAGTCTTCTCAAGAGTGAAAGGATCCCATTATGCCAGGGAGCCTCAGCACTCTCTTGTGCCTCACCTTCCATGTTTTCCTGCCAGCCATGTCGTACAGGTGGGCCATTCAAGGTACCGCGCAACTGCCTCTGGAAGAAGTAAGACTCATTCCTACATGTTCAACCCCGCAGTGTCCTCAGAAATTTCTTCCACGGTGGCAGAGGCACGCTGGTGCGCCTTGCACTACAGAACCGAGCAGCTTTTCACAGCCACATGGAGCATCTCAATGCAAGTGCTGGATTTGATGGATGCAACGTTCCAGGTGCGACAGAAAACTCAGCCTGCCGAGCTCTGAAAAAACACCTTAACCGACGCTTAGGCAAAGCAAAAAAACACGGGGCGCCCATGCTTCCAACCAAGATCATGTGTTCCACATGCACGCATATTCCCTTGCCACCTCTGCAGCTTCTGCAGCGCCTTCCCAAGACTCTGTAAGCAAATGGATCAAACGGGGCATACAGAGGCTCACAACGGGAGGTCGGGTCGTTCACATGTCATACGCTTCCCCCAGAGCATCCCATAACAACAACAAGTGTTCTGCTATGGCCACATCTGCGCAAATATATCCGCCGACCCCAGACGGGGCGGCGTCAGTGAAGACCCCACCCCCCCAGCCCCCCCTCACCCCACACCCCCCTCGCCCCGCCCATCCATGGCCCATGCCCTTCGAACCCCACCACCTACCCCTTCGCCCCCTCCCACCCCCCACCCCCTCCCCCTCCCAACACCTCGTCCCCTTCCCTTCCACGAGTCTTAAGGCTCCAGTGCATGCCCGCCCCCCCCCCCCCCGGCTCCGCCCCCACCCCCCCCCCCCCCCCCACCCCACACCCCCCTTTCCCACCCCACCACCTACCCCCCCTCGCCCCTTCCCACCCCTCTCGTCCCCTTACCCTTCCAGGCCCCCCCCTTCCCCCCAACCCGCATGTCAGGATTTCAATTCAGTGTGTCGCCCCTCCCCGCTCTCACCGCTCTCACCCCTAACCCCCCTGCCCCCCTCTACCCCCCCCTCTACACCCCCCCTCTACCCCCCCCTCTACCCCCCCCGTCCCGCCCCCACCTCCCCCCCACTCCCCTGTCCTCCGCCTGTAGGCCTAGCCCCACCCCCTACGCTCCTGACCAATTTGTAGTGTTTTAGCTCCGCTTCCCTATGTGCCCGAGTTACTCCCTAATCCAACACCAACCCTCACTCCCCCCTCCACAGTCACTCCCCCCCCACCCCACCCCCCCCACCCCACCCCCACCCCAACATTCCCCTGTCCTCCGCCTGTGCCAATCTTTAGTGTTTTAGGGGTTCCAACGCACGCCGCCCTGACCGCCCTCCCCGCCCTCCCCGCCCTCCCCGCTCTCACCGCTCTCATGACTCCGCCTCCCTATCCAACCCTCACTCCTCCCCCCCCCCCCCCACCAAGCCCCCCCCCACCCCCCACCACCTCCCCCCCCCGCCCACCCCCCCCCCCCCCCCACCCACCACCCCCCTCCACGCCCTCTCCTTCCATGGTCCTCCCCGCCCACCACAGGCCCCAACCCACGCGCCCCCCCACCCTACCCCCCCTCCCCCCCCGCCCCCCACCCCCATCCCCTCTCTGTGCTCCCATCCCTGCCCTCACCGCTCTCATCACTACCCCCTCCCCACCCTCTGCCTATACCCGTCCTCCTTCCCTGCCACTTTTTCTCCAGCTACTTCCCACTTACTTCACTTGCCCTTGCCACTTTTTCTCCAGCTCTTCCCACTTACCTCACTGGCCCTTGCCACTTTTTCTCCAGCCACTTTCCACTTACCTCACCTCCTCCACCTACCCCTCCACTTCCCCTCTCACCCCCGCTCTCACCGCTCTCCTCCCTCCGCCTCCCCCTCCACTTCCCCTCTCACCCCCCCATGGGCTCCCCCACACCCCCCCCCCCCCCGACTTCCCCTGTCTCAGGCCCCCCCCCCGACCCCCCCCCTACCCCCCTCTCAACCCCTTCCTCCCCCCCCCTCTAACCCCCCCCTCTAACCCCCCCCTCTACCCCCCCCCTCTACCCCACACCCCCCCCTCTAATACCCCCCACTCCCCTGTCCTCCGCCTGTTGCCCTACGCCGCTCCTGACCAATCTCTAGTGTTTTAGGGGTTCCAATGCACGCCCGCACTGACCCGCTCTCACCGCTCTCATCGCTCCGCTTCCCTATGTGCCCGAGTTACTCCCTAATCCAACACCAACCCTCACTCCCCCGTTACCCCCCCCCACCCCACGCCCCCCACCCCACCCCACCCCCGACACCCCCACCCCGTCCTACCGCTCTCCCCCCGCTCCACCCGCCCCGCCCCCCCCCCACCCCCCCACCCCCTCTCCTCCCTCACACCCCCCCCCACCCTCTCTACCCCCCCCCCCTCTACCCCCCCCCTCTCCCCTCCCACCACACAACCCCCCCCCCTCCCCGCCCCCACCTCCCCCCCACTCCCCTGTCCTCCGCCTGTAGCCTAGCCCCACCCCCTACGCCGCTCCTGACCAATCTCTGTAGTGTTGGAGGGGTTCCAATGCACGCCCGCCCTGACCGCTCTCCCCGCTCTCACCGCTCTCATCGCTCCGCTTCCTAATCCAACACCACAGCCCAACCCACCCCCCCACCCCCGACACCCCCACCCCACCCACCCCCTACCTCCCCACGCCTACTCCGCCCACACCGCCCCTTCACTCCACTCCACCCACCCACCCCACCCCCCACTCCCACCCAGGTCTGGTCTCTTTCCAACGCACGCCTGCTCTCCTCCCTCCGCCTCCCCTCTCACCCCCCCACCCCCACCCCCCCCTCCCTCCGCCTCCCCTCTCACCCCCCCACCCCCACCCCCCCCCACTCCCCTGTCCTC
>CAJNDS010000359.1:128228-140728 GCA_905221605.1 Symbiodinium natans
CCCCTCGACACCCTCACCCCACCCACCCCCTCGCCGCCCCTTCCCCACCATCTCCTTCCATGGTCCTCCCGCTCTCACCGCTCTCCCCCGCACCATCCCCACACCCCCTCCACCCGCCCCCCCGTCCCCCACCCTGCAACCCTGCAGCCTATTTGCTTCCTTCACTCCACTCCCCCGCACCCACCCACCCCACCCCCCACTCCCACCTCCTCCGCCTGTGGGCCTCCAATCTTTAGTTCCAACGCACGCCCGCCCTGACCGCCCTCCCCACTCTCACCGCTCTCATCGCTCCGGCTCCCTATGCCCCCAGTTACTTCCTAATCCAACACCAACCCTCACTCCCCCTGCAACAGTCACCCCCCCCCCCCCCCCCCCCCCCCACCCGCCCCCCACCCCCCCCCCCCCCACCCCCCCCCCCCCCACCCCCCCCCACCCCCCACCCCCACACACCCCCCCCCCCACGCCGACTCCGCCCATCCCTTCCCCACCATTTCCTTCCATGGTCCTGCTTGTTCTGGCCCTGTGTGTCCCCCCGCTCTCAGCGCTCTCCCCGCACACCCACCCTGCCTACTCCGCTCCCCCCTTCTCTCCAACCCTGCGTGTCCCCTTCCTTGACCCGCCTCCACGCAGCCAGCTGCGGCTTTGGGGTCGGCGGCACTGGCGGTAGCCATTAAATATATATATGTATGTATATATATATATATATATATATATATATATGCTACCCCCCCCCCCAAAGATCTAGGTATTTTCATGATTTGGCGATGTCAGGTTGAAGATTTGCGTGGGCCCGGAGGCAATGTGAAGTTGAAGATTTGCATGGGCCCGGATAGGTGCAGATGAGTATAGGACGTCGATTGGAAAGATAAGCAAGATACCATAAGCCCAGGAAGTATTCAAGTGCATAAGGTGATGTGGAGAAACACTGTATTCCTGAAGACGCGAGAATACTGTGAGCAAATCTCCTTTCACTATGTTACGGGTTCTGGACCTTCCAAAAGCCCGACTTACTCTCAAGTATGTGGGTGTTCATCTCATCATTCCCAAAGGACCCCCAAAAAGAGTTATCATTTCTCAAAGATAAGACTCATTTATACACTATCCTCACTTACAAGTAAACAGCTCAATAAACCCTACTCGATTAAGGTTCAGATTAATTCGATCAAGAAGTAGGGTCAGACCCTATTCCAAGATTTATGTGTCTTAAAGGTTTAGGGTTTAAGGTTTATATAGGCATTTAAACCTAAGCCGTCAATTCGACCGAAACATTTGAACTTTAAACCCTCTTGGGTGTAAGGTTGAAAGGCTTAGGGTTTAACATTTAGGCATCTAAACCTCAACCGCCATTTAAACCTGAACCCTTAACCGTAAAACCCTTTTGGGTTGAGGCTTAAAAGGTTTAGGCCTTAAGATTTAGGCATTTAAACCTAAGCCCATCGAGTGTAAATCTTAACGGGCCTAAACACTTAACCTTTAAGCCCTATAGGCTATAGGGTTAAGGTTTAAAGGATTAGGGTTTAAAAGTTCAATAGTAAGCCCATAGAGTTTAAGCCTTAAGGGGCCTAAACGCTTCACCTTTAAACCCTATAGGCTATAGGGTTAAGGTTTGAGGGTTTAGGTTTTAAAAGTAAGCCCATAGAGTTCAGACCCCAAGGGGCCTAAACGCTTAACCTTCAAACCCTATAGGCTATAGGGAAGGTTTAAAGCTTTCGGATTCAAGATTTAGGCATTTAAACCCAAGCCCACCTTAAGGGTTTAAGGTCTTAAACCCTCAAGGCTTAAGAAATACCCTAAGCCTTTAGACCCTATAGGGCTGAAAGGTTAAAGAGAGCGTAATGTCTGGGCATTTATACTTTCAACGCCTATAGGGTTAAACCCTTTTAACGTTTTAGAGCCCTACAGGGCTTCAGGGTTCTGACCCTAAAGGGCTTAGGGTTCTCGTTTACATGCTTAAACCTTAAACCCTTAAGGTTTAAGCTCTATGGGCTTGTGTTTTAATGCCAAATCTTAAACCCTAAGCCTTTCAACCTTAACCCTATGGCCTATAGGGTTTAAAGGTTGAGCGTTTAGGACCCTTAAGGTTTAAACTCTATGGGCTTACTGTTGAACTTTTCAACCCTAAACCTCTAAACCTTAACCGTGCCTAAACACTTAACCTGTAAGCCCTATAGGCTATAGGGTTAAGGTTCAAAGGTTAAGCGTTTAGGACCCTTAAGGTTTAAACTCTATGGGCTTACTGTTGAACATTTCAACCCTAAACCTTTAAACCTTAACCGTATAGCCTACAGGGCTTAAAGGTTTAGCCCACGATCCCGAAATCTATGGGCTTGTGACACATGACCTTGAGCGACGTCACGAAATTTACTTCTGAGACTTTATAGCGACGTCACGAAAGCTAAAACTGAGACTTTACAAGACGTGAACCCGATTGAAAAACGATTGAAACGATTGAAATTCAATCGGGGGCCCGATTGAAAAACGATTGAAACGATTGAAGTTCAATCGGGGGCCGGATTGAAGATTGAAGATTGAAGATTCCCAGAAAAAAGCTTTCCGGGAATCTTCAATCTTCAATCCGGTCTCCGATTGAATTTCAATCGTTTCAATCGTTTTTCAATCGGGCCCCCGATTGAATCTTAAAGGTTTAGCCCACGATCCCGAAATCTATGGGCTTGTGACACGTGACCTTGAGCGACGTCACGCAATTTTCTTCTGAGACTTTATAGCGACGTCACGAAAGCTAAAACTGAGACTTTACAAGACGTGAACCCGATTGAAAAACGATTGAAACGATTGAAATTCAATCGGGGGCCCGATTGAAAAACGATTGAAACGATTGAAGTTCAATCGGGGGCCGGATTGAAGATTGAAGATTGAAGATTCCCAGAAAAAAGCTTTCCGGGAATCTTCAATCTTCAATCTTCAATCCGGTCTCCGATTGAATTTCAATCGTTTCAATCGTTTTTCAATCGGGCCCCCGATTGAATCTTAAAGGTTTAGCCCACGATCCCGAAATCTATGGGCTTGTGACACATGACCTTGAGCGACGTCACGCAATTTTCTTCTGGGACTTTATAGCGACGTCACGAAAGCTAAAACTGAGACTTTACAAGACGTGAACCCGATTGAAAAACGATTGAAACGATTGAAATTCAATCGGGGGCCGGATTGAAGATTGAAGATTCCCCAAAAAAAGCTTTCCGGGAATCTTCAATCTTCAATCTTCAATCCGGTCTCCGATTGAATTTCAATCGTTTCAATCGTTTTTCAATCGGGCCCCCGATTTTTTCAATCGAGCTCACAATTTGAAAATACGACCACGCACATATGAAGACTCGCACATATCAAGATTTACATGTCCATATTGAGATTTACATGTTTAGCTAGCCCCCCACCCCCAACCCTAAAACCCTAAAACAGATCCCAAAACCACGAAAATACCTAGATCTTTGGGGGGGGGGTACCATATATATATATATATATCAAATTTACACCAGCTTACTCCGCGCATCGGGCTCATTCTATGCTCAACCGCACCCAGGCTTGCTGTGCCTTGGAGGGCTGCGAGCAGCTTCTGCCGCCCCTGCGCTTGCCACAAGTCGAGATGGGAGGTTTTCCCTTTGCAGGGTTCGGTATGGACAGCCTATTCTCGGGCAGGCCGCTGCTAACAGATGATGGGGGGACACCGAGTCCGCTGAATCTAAGGCCGCTTGAGGACTTCAGCAAAGCCCGAAGCAACCCACCTCGATGCGCTGGCTCTCGTTCCCGCTGGCGGCCCGCAGAGCACCTGCAATCGGAACCCACTAAGCCTTGCCGGGCTTGTGAGTCTTCCCGTTCTCGCAGGAAGACTACCTTTCCGTGGGGGCACCACTTTTCTCCAAATGGCCGTAGCCATTTTGGGGGGGTAGTTCCAGCTTCGGAGTCACTTGATCCAGGGTGTGATGAGGCTTGGGCTCCTTGGGCAGTTCAAAACTGCTGCGAAACCACAATCACCATGCCGAGACCATGCCATGCCCAAGCGATCACCCCTCTCGAACCACCTGCTTGCTGCATGAGCTCCAGGCGGGCGCGCAGGACTCAGATGCACTTCAGTGAAGTTCAGTGGTGGCTTGAAAAACATTCAGCATCTCTGAAAACTGGATATTCTGCTCAAATCCCAAAATGAGTCCCATTCACTGCGAAGAGGCAAGAAGGCCCCGGCTATCCCTTCGTCGATCCAAGGGCACGCCGAGCATCCATGCCGAAAAGCGCCTGAAACAATGGCTCAGGGGTTTGGGGCGAGTTCGGCGCCTAGTGAATAAGTCAATGCACTAGACGAATCTCCGAGTTAAATCGGGCTGCAATGCTCAACAGGCCACTCGATCTGCAAATGACTAGGCCACCAGGCTAAGAAGGACACGGTGCTTCTGGGGTCTGTGAATTGCCATCGTTTCGTGATGGAAATCCTTCTATAAAGGATCTGTGGCAGTTGCTTACCTCGAAGCTGTTGTCTGTTTACAGCTGCTTCGCAACATACTGTGAACACACCCTTGGCACGCGTGGTCTCGGCATGAGAGACATCCTGGTGTCTTCCTCGGTGCAGCCTGACGGGCAATCTGTGAGGACCTCCTTCGTTGAGTGCCGGGCAGAGTCTGCAATGTTGTACAGCGAATACACATCACATCCTTCGACTCGCTCCCTGTGTCCTATTCCTATTACAATAAGAAATTTCTGCATCTCGTCCTGACAGCACCTGAAGGGCATGCTTGATCTTCAACGCAGCAGCCCCGGGAGGTTTTTCGTACGAGGAAATGTTGCCGAAGCCACTGTCGCCATACGTGCAATACCGCAATCCTGGCTGTTTGAGCCCCCCGCAAAGGCTGGGTGTCTGTCTCGCATACCGCTGGTCTGCGTTAATGGCCTCATGCATCGTGTCAGGCCTACGGCACTTGAATGTCGTCCATGTCGCCATCTGCGACAGCAATGAAGTCAGGCGATCCATCTTGTCTTCGAAAGATCAAAGCGTTCGTTGAGGTAGCTCTCATCGAAGTCGATGAAGATTCCGGCGGCGGGGGGATCATGCGCCCTGTCGACGGAGCCGAGTCGATGACGTCGACCGTGCTCAGCGTGTCTTCCACATCCACGATGGTGCGGGAACTGGCCTTTTTTTCAGATGGTGTTGCTTGGCCTTATCAGCAGTGGTTCTGTCCCGATCACTGCAGCTTAACCAACTTGCTGGCATATCGTCGCTGAAGATCGGGGTGTTCTTGCACGGCGGCGCTGCATGCTCCATGCATCCGCGTTCCACACACACCGCCTTGAACCGGAATGCTTGCCTTCGTTGACAGCCAGCATGTGTAATCATGAGTTGCCGTGATTGGCGAATTGCTAAGTAAACTCCTCCACCTGAACAGTTGGTCTTTTCGTGGACAGAGATGCTTGCACACGTTGTCCGCTTCCTGAGCTACCCAAGCACAGTAAGGTGCCCGGCGTGAAGCGCCGGCGGCAGCACCAAATCAACCGGAGGGTTCGCGCGAACCTCGCACCATGGCAACCCTCAAAGGCTTCGAGACTCTTTCATGTTTCACTGTTCCAAGAGCAGCACGAAGGAACAATCTCAAGCCTTGTAAACCAACAACTGCGACTTGAAGCCCCAAACATCCCCAAATCATCCCAAACCCAAACCTTGAACCCCCACTGCTCTGCAGGGATCCCGACAAACCAGTCGAGTTTGGGTTCAGCGCCCAGACTAGCGAACGGAAGCAAAGGTCCGAATGATCCTGCCAGAGAGATCTTGAATTGCATGGTTGAAGTTGGTTTAGTTCATTTTCGTGTGTTTTCTTTCGCCTCGGTTTCTGCTTTATAACATTGAGGGCCTCACTCTTGATATTTATGTCCCCATATCCAGACTAGGACTCCGCGAGAACTTCCGTGCGAGGTTCAAGCCAGCTGTGGTTTTGCAACCCCCGAAGGCCAGGTGCTCGAGGAACACGGTGCGAAGCTTCTCGTTCTCCTGCGAAAGGATTCAAAAAATGTTCATCATTACATTCGGTGTGCTGGATTGATGTCTCTCGTCTCCTCTATGTCGTTACTTCTTTTCTCCTTCTTGGCACTCTGACTCTTACCCACACTCGAGCTCCCTTCTCTCCCATGTGCTTTCTGTTTCTGGGGCCTGATGGAAGGCACCTCACCTAGCACGACTGTCCACGACCAGGACATCCCGCACTTGTTCACATCACTTGGCCAACGAAGTCCAACGTCACTTCTAGAGCACGCCATGGTTCAGTATTATGATATACTTGTTCCAGGGCATAAACGACTGGCTCGAGACACTAGATAGCCCTCAAAAGGCACATGAAGCGGGTCAGAAATCCGCCAACCCTCGGGCCGGAGGTGTAGAGGTTGTGAGAACAGCCACCCCCCCCTCCCAATCCCTCCCCCCCTACCCCACGCCTCCCCCCACCCCCCCGACCCCCCCCACCCCCCCCACCCCCCCCCACCCCCCCCACCCCCCCCCCAGCCCCCCCCACCCCCCCCCCTACCCCCCCCCCCCTCTGCCCTCTCCAAAGCGGGTTTTCGAGGCCGGGATGCATTTGAACCTTAAGCCCGAAGCACTCAACCCTCAACCCCTCCCCTGCCCCCCCCCCCTCCCCCCTTCCCCCCTTCCCCCCTGCCCCCCTTCGCCCCCCCACCCCCCTACCCCCCCTGAGGGGCCTGGCTCAACCCTACGATCAATCCAAGCCGAACCGTCTCTTGAACCCTAAACTTCAAGAAACCCTAAACCCCAAAGCGTGAACCTTGAGCCCTAAGCCCTCAATCCTAAACTAACCCTCAACCCTAAACCCCGAACCATAAACCATAAACCCGGAACCCTAAACCCTAAACCCAACCCTTATTGCTTGGGGTCCAGCGACTTGGGCGCTGCGGAATCACCATGCTCACGCGGATGCGCTGGGGCCGGGCCGAGGCGGGTCGCGTAGCGTTAAAATTAAACAACTCTTGGTGTTTCGGACGGAGGGTAGCCGTGTCAATACAAGAAAGTATGCAACAAAATGACAATAAGGAGACCAACTCCAGTCCGTTGTATGCTCCGTGTCTGCTACGTTTGTCACTCGTCGCTGACCATTGCTTAAGCGGTGTCCCATGCTTGGGTTGGGACGCAGGCGCATGCCCATGTTCGTGGTCGATCCATGTTCGTGGTCGATCCAGGCGACACTAGAGAGCTACACGGCCGGCCTTGACGGAAGTCTTTCTCTCGCATTTGCTCACATTCTATCTCTCCCTCTCTCCCCATCATCCTCTCTGTCCCTGCGCCCTCAAGGCCAAAGCACAAGCCGCGACATTCCAACATTCGCTCGCATCTGGTGCAGACGGACGCAGACGGACGACACCAGAACGACACCATCAATCAAGCCAAGGCACAAAGCAAAGCTCCGACAGGTGCAGGCTACACTAGAGTCATTTGCGTACCCTCGTGTCACAGCAAAGGCCTTTGCTAAGGTTGCCAACTTCGCCTGCCAAGTGTGTGCAAGAACTTGAGACAGGGTTTCCTACAGGGGAACCCAAGTGGCACTCCAGGTTGCCATCGTGATGGAACCCTGCAAAAAATCCATGTCAGCCTGGAAATGGTGACGCCCTGCTAGCAGAGACTTGGTGGGTGACAGTGCAATTCACTAGCAGATGCTGTTCAAGTCTGAAGCGGGCCTGCATTTCGCAAACTGTGGCATAGACCTCTCTCTGGACGACCTGTCCAGGGGAAAAATTGGGAAGTCAGGGTAGCCCAAACTGTACAGCGCAATGGAAATATCTTGAGAAATCCATTGTTGAGAGCTCCGACTTTTGCTCCGACTTTTGCTCCGACTTTTGCTCCGACTTTTGCTCCGACTTGCTCGGAGCTCCGAATGCCAGCAACTGCAACCTGCCTGGTGCACGCGACCTTGCACGCGCTCTTCCACCAGCACTCGGACCTGTGAGGCAGCGGGTTTCTGCAGGGTTCGTTGTTGACATGTTTTGACGTGTCTCGACATGTGTTGAGATATGCCATTACTTTTGGCAATGTCCTTGCATGGATGAAACTGTCAGACCCTATCCCGAACTCCCTTTCAATTCATCATCACTGGGGAGGCCTGAATGCGCCTTAGCCCATCTCGCCACGGTAGAGTGAGAAAACAAAAGCATGCCTACTCAAACCCCACACACACATATACCTCCATGACTTCTGGAAACTCCTGGCATCCTCCGAGGAGAAACTCCTCAACCTCAACCAATGTGTGTTGACAATTGACAACTATGACAACTATGACAACTATGACAACTATGACAACTATGACAACCGACCCACGCCGTCGGAGACATCCAGCATGCCGAGCTGGTCCGCAGAAGCCGTTAAAGCCCCAAAGCCCCCACCCCAAACAGCATGAAAACTCTCAATGTCACAATGTCGACTCCAGCAACTCCTGGAAGTATCAGTTCGTTCGCGGCATCATGTGGCAGGTGCATCCTCCGGTGTGAGCTTTTGCCCCGCTCCCCTGTGTGCAGTTGCTGGGGTGGCCTTGTTTGCACTGGGCGCGCTTCTGAGGAGACTGTGTTTTGGCGCGCTTGTGACTTCCAGGTCCGGACCTCGTACTTGCGTTCGGCAAGCCCTTCGACTCTCGTGTCGGTGTCGGGCGTCCATGCTGCTGGTGCCCAGACTCTATTCTTGCCACCAGGATCACTAGAATCTGCCTTCTCCATCTCGGCAGCAAGTATTGCGTCCAGCTGCTGCTGTACTCGCTCCTTTGCCATGGCAACTGTGCAGTTCAACAAGAGCCTTCACCACTCACAAGGCGTGCGACACTCTGGGCAAGCTGCAGGCACCATGCGTGAGGTAGGATGCTCCTAATGGTCCTAACCCGGATCTCCTCCACAATCGCGTGCACACGGACAGCCTGCTGAGAGCTTGTACATGCTTGTACATGCTTGTACATGCTTGTACATGCTTGTACATGCTTGTACATGCTTGTACATGCTTGTACATGCTTGTACTGTCACATCCCGGAAGGAAAGGCAAATTGAAACGATGGCATTTCGGAATTCGGCCTGCGCTTCCATCCGCCGATCGACCTGCCGAAGTTGGACAGTCAACATGAGGATTGGCTCTTGCACGCTCGGGGGCTGGTGGCTACTGTACAGCAAATCTTTGACCAGACTGCCTCATGCAAAGAGACTCTCAACTTTTCTCACAAACACCTTCAGACCAAGCCCCTCGTGGCCTCGAGGTGGAAATCTCGAATTCGATTCTCCATGTCTTGCCGAGCATCAGCCATCTCAGCCTGCAAGTCGTAACAGTATAACAGTGCTCTGCCTGCAAATGTCTAGTCGGCAAATGTTGCCATAATATGCCATCATCTACACTATTGGAAACAGTTGATGCTGCCAGTTAGCCTTTCGTACAGTCACCCCCATGGCGCACGGAAACACTTACAGTGCATAAGTAGGAAGTCAACCCAGGTGTCGTTCTGTCAGCCCACAAAAGCCAAACCCCAAGACAACCGGGCTTCGTTGTGCGCTGGCATCGTTAGGCATCGTTCACAACAGCAGCAGTGGCACACAGTTTTTTGAACAATTGAACAACCGAAACTGCACGTGCACATGGCTTCAACATGGCAGACGCGAGCCATCGTCTCCACAGTCGCGAGTTTGCATACAGTCCATGGGGCTCACAGCTGCCCCTTGAACATCCTTATTCTTGGGACTGGATTCAACTTGCCTCCATCCGTCGGCGCAGAGCATCCTGGACAGGTTGACAGGGAGCGTGTTCGTAGATAATTCGAAGACACACTCGAGAAATTTCTGAACAATGATGTTCGAGAAAACGACACCCACGTTCCACAGACTGGTCACACGGTAGTTCGTGAAGCCGTGCTAAGAAGCAACTCGAGACCCGGACACGACGACATTCTGCGAAAGTGCTGAGAATGACACAAAGTTGTGTGGGAGCAGGGCGGTGGCGTGTTGCCCGCCACAGCAATGTGCGGAGCAATCTGTTCCATCCGATTGGCCTCCACCCTCATGACCATGTCCAGCAAGCATGCAGTTTTATGCGAACCAACCCCACCTCGCGTTGCCTGTCAAAAACACTCCTGCTGCTGGAGGCTTGAACACCAACCCCCTTCTACGCCCTTCATCGGAGGAAACTGTTCAGAGTCTCGACGTGGAGTGGTTTAAGTGGAAGCGGGGGAAGGGGGCGGGAGGAGAACATATTTCAGGTTGGGAAGTTCTGCTAAAAGTTGCCTCAAACCGCCCGTCACCGGCTTAAGCAAGAGGCTGCAGATGCTGTCGAGGAACATCTGCCAGACGTCGGACTTTGGAGTCGTAAATGCTCTCGTCGCAGGTGCTGCGGTTGATCTCCTCAAGCCCAAATCGTGAAAAGCCTGTCTCTGCCACAGACCTGCACTGTGAAAACTTCGGATGAGAAAGGAAAAAGCATCGAAAGCCCAAAACCGCCATAAAATTCTGAAAGCACATGCCATGAACCTCAGGACCCGATGTGAGGCAATGGGGATGAGATGAGCATGAGATGAGCCCACCAAAGCCCACTCAAACCTCCAAGCGCGCAATCCACAGGCGCGTCCGAACTCGGTGGTGTGCCTCGGCAATCCCCCAAGCAAACCCCCTTGCTTCGCCCATGGAGGCAAATCTAAGCTTTCAGGGCTTTCAGTCTGAGGCCCCTCTCGGTCCAGGAATCTGCTCATACCCAGAGTCATGCCCGCCAATGGCGGCTGGCATGGACTGCCAACAAAACAAAACAAAACTTGAGCAACGGGCTGCCCTTTTGATTCTAGAAGTGATGCTGGGGTTGGGCACTCGAGGGGTTCTCTAGAAATACTCTGACTGAGGTGGGATACTCTGGGGTTGCTGTGCGGTTGGACTAAGGGGACATTTTGGGGGTTTTAAGTTTTGTGGGTTGGGCACTTGCAGGGACTGTCTGGCGATACTGTCGGGTTGGGCACTCCCGGGACTCTGAGAAGATTCTCTGAAGTTGGGCACGCCAGGGATTCTCAGAATATCTGTCTGCGAATGCTTGAGGTTGGGCACTCCGGGCACTCCAGGGCCTCTCTGGAGATACTCTGGGGTTGGGCACTCCAGGGACTTTGGGATACTCTGGGCTGGAATTCGGGTGATGAGCGAGGAGCAGACCGAGCGAGGAGAAGAGCTTAGTTTAACTCGAGCAACCCCACACCGAGGGCGGGAACAACTGCTGATTGCATCTGATTGATGTACTTAGCTTCTCAGCCCGCGGCAACGCAGACTTGCCCCAGGCGGGCGATGGCCACATGCATGGACTGAGCACGCAGGGGTGTGCACATCAGCGCTGTCCAGCTGCGCATGCTAAAACGCAGAAGAGATCAGTACAGAAATACGTCTTATACTGGTAGAAGAAGCCCTTCAATTGCAACATATCCTCTTGACAGCCTTGGCTCCCCTTGACTTCGTTTGCTCGGAAAGGCAGGTAGAGGGCCATAGGCTATCATAGGCTCTTGGGCCCGGGCCCACTGCAGCGCCGAGCTGCTCACGGCGCGCAAGGCCAACACCTCTCGGGGCAAAAGGACTACCAAGGACTACGAAAGACCGCACAGGACTACAATGCACAGGACAAAGAGCCACAAAGGACTACAAAGGACGACAAAGGACTACAAAGAAAGGACTGCGTCCGCAACGGACTCAGCAACCCCTCTAAACCCGAAAGGCCAGAAGACCCGCCCATTCCGACAGCGAAAGTGGGGCTCCTCCTGCAAGGGAAGGCCGCAAACCACCAGCACAAGGCAGGGCGGCTCGAGCTGGGCCAAGCCCTGAGTTGGGGCAGGTTTGTGGGATTTTCTAATGATCCAGTCTGTTTGCTCTCAGGGTTGCAGACCTCAGGGCTTCTTCAGAAAGTTCACCTTTGGAATGAAGGAAATAATGTCGGAGCTTTGGCATTCATCTGGCGGTCTGGGCCTTACGGGGCCCTGCTTTGCCAGCAACGTTCGCACGGCGGAAGTTCTGTTTGCCGCAACTCTCAAGCTTACCCCAAGTGGCCCAAGTGCAAATGTGGCTTCCTCCAACTGCCGTGTCCCTTAAAGTGTGTCAAGAGTGTTCTACGATCTCGGAGTCTCAAAGGCCCCAAGGGCCCCAAGGGCCCCAACAAGGGCCCCAAAAGCCCTTCCCCGCCTCGCGGCCCTGCAGCTGGGCGATCTGCAGCTGCAGGAGCTCCTGGCTGAGGCTTCTGCACATGCTACAAGATACCTACAAGTTACCTCAATGTCGTTAGAAAAATTTTCCCCCGCCTCCTTTTATCAAGATTTGCAGCTCAAAGAGGTTTATGTAGAGCTGCCTTTTTCACGACATGAAATGCGGCCACACACTGGGAAGTGAGTCCAAGCCACATCACTCATGTTCCCTGAAAGAATGTGAACAAGTCCGCATCTTTTCAGGCCATATCAGATAGTTGTGCCAGCAGTTTTGTCCTCTCGGTCCAGTCTCTGGGCTTCTTTGACCTCATG
>CAJNDS010000359.1:145728-157971 GCA_905221605.1 Symbiodinium natans
GCTTGGACCACAGCTTTGCATTCCCCACTTCTTCGCCTGCCACGCTTGTGGGACGGCAAGGTGCTGCAAGGACATGTCGTGCAAAATTTCAAGATCCGTTGCCTTCGACTTCCTTGGACCCTAGTGGGCATGTAAGCTTTATTTAAAGTGCCGAGATAAAGCGTCTCGACCAACTTAGATTTGGCTTGAACCACCAAGCAACCCCAGTCAGCAAGCTTGGAGAACCTCCATAGCCTCCTGCTTCAGTTCAGAGCCCAACTCAAAAACGCCTACGCTCGGGACATTCACCAGTTCTAGATTCACCTCGGCCTTCGGCGACAGGCGTCGGGAACGCGCAACCAGGATATGGCCTCCTTCCTCCAATCCCTGACCCCTCACCCGTGTGGCTTCTTGGCTCCAGCAACACCGCCGCAAGCTTCAACAAGCCGAACACGCTTTAGTCAAGCAGCCCACGAGCACAAACAAACGCACCGTTTGCACAGCCTGACTTTATTAACTGCCAATCATGCTAATCAAGGCTACAATCACTTCAGGGTACAAGCATACTTAAAGCAGGTGCCACATCACAGCACCATGCCGGAGCCCCTGCACCATCAAATGAAGCCCCAAACCAATTCCCAGAGACGCGTGCAGCACGCACTTTTGTACCACACCACTTCAATGCGCAGATTCAAAGGTGACAGACGATTCATGATGTAGGCGTTGCCAGTTCTCCGGCCCGTTTCCTTGTCCAAAGTGCTGATCTGCTTTGATGTGACTTTCATTTGCATGGGGTCCGTTCTGCATCGTGCTGCCATGTGCTGCCCCATGTTTTTCTAACGCGGCAAAGTGCTTGAGGTGCTGCATCGAGGTGTTCCCTCTCCCCAGCACCTGTGTTGCCACGCCGACCGGGACTCGCCGTCTCTGTAGCAAAATGTCGGAATACAGAAGACTCCGGAACCAAAGCCCATGAAAGGCCCAATTGCAAACCAGAGTCAGGCTCATTCCCAAGAAGGGATCTTGCTGAATTGCTACGTCTGAATTGACTACCCCAAACCCCTTTCGGGGCCTTTTGCGGGGCCTTTTGGGGGGCCTTTTGGGGGGCCTTTGGGGGGGCCTTTGGGGACCTTCAGCTTTTGGGGCCCTTTAGAGCTCAAGAGCCCGGGATGGTCCGGGATGGGGTTGCTGAATGTTGCCCTTACAGTAGCGGGAGCTTAGATGTGCAAGCTTTGGCTTTGAGGGCTTCTGACATTCTGGACGGTATCGGATTGCTTCCAGAAGTTACCCTAGCGAATATTTGAAAACTCGAAATTCTGGCTGGGCCTGGAGCAATTGAACCCAACGTGAGACTTGCGCGCACTTTCCTGTTCATGGCCGGTACGCAACACGACACAACACTAAAGTGCCTTTTGTTACGAATGCGCCCCTGGAAACCGGCCAATGATCACACGGAGGTGCCACTGGGCCCTGCAGAACCCTAAACGGGTCCAAGAGATTCTTGACCTGGTGATCATAAGTGAAGCTTTTAGTGAGGCAACTTGGAACTTTAGAGATGAGGATGAGGCAAGTTCTGGCCTTGCTCCTTGCGACCTCTAGATCCCCAAAATCACCAAGTCGAAAGCATTGCAACTCGCGGACCTGAAGACCTGAGATTTGCACCTCAATCTGGACGACATCATCGCTACTCATTGGTGGGGGTCGCTCTGGCAACTCCCTGCCAGTTATTCTGGCATGCCACCAAGCCCTCAACTCAGCGTGGACGGGCCACACGGCAAAATGTCCGGAAGTTGTGCCCAGTCACGGCCATCGGCATCACTTCCAAAGAAGGATACTGAGCTAGGACTTGAAAAGGGGGAGTCGAACTACACCTAATGTTGGGTTTCCATTAGTAATGTGGTTCTCAATAGAGCGAAATGTTGCCCAAACTCAACAATAAGAAGGGGTGCGCAATAGAACGAAACGTTGCCCAAACTCAAAAATAAACGGGTTTCGGAAACAAAAACAACATCTCGGCCCCCCACCCCTAAGACTCAGCTTCAGGAAGTCGCAAGCTAAAACTACGTAAACACTCTACCCTGGAAAAGGAGAAGCAGATTGTGCCCAGACAGAGAGAGAGAGAGAGAACGCCAGCCAGCCAAGCTGAAGGTTTAGGGCTTAATCAGGGACCCTTATCACTTAATTTTAAACCCCACACTCTAAACACTAAGCCCTCATTATCCCTACTCGTATCACTAGTACTGTTAACGGTTACTAGTTTCTACGAGTACCACTTAC
Source organism: Symbiodinium natans (assembly GCA_905221605.1). NCBI lineage: Eukaryota > Dinophyceae > Suessiales > Symbiodiniaceae > Symbiodinium > Symbiodinium natans. The sequence continues at coordinate 147,982 of CAJNDS010000359.1, forward strand.
GACTAGTACTTCTTACTACTTACTACTAGTACTGCTTAGTAGTTGCTGCTAATGCTCCTTACCACTTACTACACTACTTACTAATGTTACGACTTACGATTACTACTGCTTACTACTAGTACTACTTACTACCAGTACTTACTACTTACTTCTAGAAGAGGCCCAGAAGGAGGGGGGAAAAGAGGGGAAGGGGGAAGAGAGGGGGAGTGGGGAAGAGAGGAAAAGAGTGGGGGGGGGAAGGGAGGGTGGGTGGGGGGGGGCGGGGGAGGGGTCCCCCTAAACATCCGTTTTGCCCACACGAAACCCTATACCATAGAGGTCACCTCAGAACGTCCCCCTCCTCAGCACGTAGCCGTGTGCAATTGGTGCCACAAGAACTTGCATATTTTGGCACCTTCTCCAGCACAGCCTGTCTGCCACCGTTCTCAGCGCTTTATGGCTCACTGGACACGTTAGCACACCATTTTGAAGGCAGACACACCGTTCTGGGAGAGCATTAAAAATTGTTGCAGCAGCGCTGCTACCCGGGTGCAAAAATTGTTGCAACAGCGCTGCTACGCGGCTACTGGACCGAAGATTTCCAGCAGCCACGTTGCAAGGTTGCAAAGAGCAGAATGAAATGAGAATGTCAGATTTGAGCTCTTGACGTTGCGCATCTTACGTCCATGTGACTATGGACTATGGTGACAAGGGCACTTAGGCAACATATCATAAACACGCAGTGTGTGCCAGCGCATGCAAACATATCTCGCGTATGCAGAACAACAGCGAAAGCAACCATCGCACAAGTTGAGCTGTAGTAATCATCACAGCACTTGCTCAACTTTCCAATCTGCTAGTCACCGATCGAACTCATGGGCTCGTGATGGCTCGTGACATATTCATGACTGCTCGGTGCGTTCAGCTACGGTCTGCGCAAACCATAAAGGTGTCCAATTCACTTACAGTCGCACTGTCAAAAACAGCGATGAAACTGTGATCTGCGGCAGGCCAAAAGATCTCTAGGCATCCAAGAGCTCAATAGAAGGCCCATCTCTCACCCCGCACAGCAGAAGAGATTGGTGAGTCTGTCTGACAGCTTCTTGAATCCACTGACCGCCGACACCCCGAAAAGCACCGTGGAGCTATGGGGACTGCGGGCTTGTTCAGCGGGCTCACCGGAAACTTGGCAAAGGCAAAGACGCAGCAGGGGGACTTCCTCGGCATGAGCTTCAAAGTTCTGATGACTCAGTATTGCGGTCAGCGATGCATCTGTCCAACGTTTAGATATGATTCGAAGCCCGCTTGAGCAGGCCCTATGTGAACACATGCTGCGAAAAGTATCCCTTGGAATGATCCGGACGTTTGCACTCGGTTTGCAATACATTCAATACATGTCAAATGTGAAACGCCTCCATACTTTGCTTTCACGGGGCCCTCTGCGAGCGTATCTCCAGAGGAACTCTGTGCTGCTCCTGCCACTAAGTGAGAGACACAAGGCCTGTCGCAACAATCCTGCCCCCGGATGTCGCTCCACAGATTCTGCAACCTCTTTACAAAGCCTGTGTCTGCATGATTCAAATCCGAAGCTGCACTTGCAATGACCAATGCGAAAACGAAAAGAAAATCAGACTTGAATCACAAGGAAGGCAGATCAGTCCTTGGGCAATGGGGTCCCCGCAATTCTCCGTCCCGGACAAGTCTGGATCATTCTGGTGGCATGCTCCTGACAGCTTCGGCTGAGCAATTTAGAGTTTGGTAGGGCCCTTTGCATTGATTGCAATGGGATTGTACTGGCTTCTTCTAGAGGCTCACTTGAAAAGCTTGGACCGGCCCTCCGGGAGGTTTAACCGCACAATTTGCCCCTGAAGGCCTAAGGCCTAAGCCTTGAGGCTTTGAGCTCATGAGTCTAAACTGCTTAACTGGCACTTTAAGTTCGGAGCTTGGCGGCTGTCAATTGATATAGCCGCAGCACCGAAAGGATGCCTGGGCAGCAGTGGCGTTCTAGATTTTCTTCAAGTTGGGTGAGAGCAACAGTGGGTATTCATTGGAAACAGCGATGTAGGTTAACGTCGGTTGTACTCCCGAGCAACAACTGGGAGCGCAGATGTGGGGTTTTGCATGTTTCTGACCAGGCTGAAATCTGGAATTCGACTCGACTCGAATCACATTTCATCTGCAGCGGCTTCACTTCACATGCGCAATGAGAAAACATCCATGTCCATGCACGTCTGTGAAGATGGATGCACTGGCAAATACGGCCAGAAAATGCGCATTTTACCCAAATGACGTCGGCACTACAATAGCGACCCCCGACTGGCGCTGGAGACTATAGAACTGCTCCAACCTGCCACACCTGACAATCTCTCAGTACCCCAAACTGTTTGCAACACTGAAGTTTAGCATTAATAGGACTGATGGTGAGGTTGGTTGTAATTGCTGAATGCAGGTTTAGCATTTGCTGGCGCAACTACTAAGAATGCCGAGACATCGCGACGGTGCAACCACTACAGGTCGGATTGCACTGGTTGATCCGCCTTCTGGCCGTTCAAAGCCAGGTGCGCTCTGCTGCTGAGCTTTATCGGGGCATTGAAGTGAGTCTTTTGCGGTTGCTTGACATGAGCTCGCGCTATCGCTGCCCAGCTGCGCCATCAGTCGTGAGACGTAGTCCCGCCTGGCCGCCACTGCTCCTGGCGGGTGCACATCCTGTAGACCATGGCGAGCCTGGCAAGGCGAAAACGGCTGACCCAAGCGGTAAAGTCGGAAGAGTTGCCATGCGGCCAGGCGAGCCGGCTCGCGAGGGCACAATATCTTGTGCACCAGCAATCCCAAGATGGACCAGACGCCTCTAGGATGGAGTGCCAAAACAAATCAGGACGCGCGCTCGCAATCTCAGCTTTTCCACGCAAGCAAGTTTCTTGCTTCAGGCCGTAACGCGAAGCCCAGGTTTTCGTGCAAAGCAGGCTTGACTTGGGGCAAACGGGAGCTCCTTCACAGGGCTTTCTATTTGTAGCATTTCGCCTAAGTGGTAGCATCGTTTTGAAAGAGACTTAAGACCCCAAGGACACAGGTCGTGAAGGTAAGACGGGTAAGGCTTTGTTCACTTATTGCCTTCTCTATCCTGTTTAGGAATGCCTCCACGTAGAGACTTCACGGAAGCCACCTGCCAAATCATCCACGTTCAAATGCGGCCAAAGAGTACTTTGCGCACTTTAACTGCAATCATCTGAGGTCGTTTACGTCCCCGCTTCAGAACCTTAGCTGCCTTGACCGCGACCTCCATCAGCGAGGGGTCGACTCTTCAAAACTTCTTCTACCCATCCCGCACAAGAATTCGACAAGTAACACGAATTTTCAGAACACATTGGCATTCCATAGCAAACCTCTCACGCCGCCATATCAGAAACACAGACCGCACAAGGGTGGTTGTGCCGAACACCAGCTCGACAAACGGTATGAGATTGAAACGGGTTGAACAACTTACAAGTCTAACAACCTACATATTGGGACAGCATTTGCGCGGTTCCCAGATGCTACCAGCCCACCCTCTGGACCTCAAACAAAAACTAACAGACTCAGAACTGCAGAAGCTGTGTCTTTCAGTGTTTGGATTCGAGAGATGCTGCCACTTAATAGCCTCTAAACTTAGCACCGGAGCTGCGACAGTTTTGGTTCCGAAACTCTCCGAAGCAAGGATCCTCTATGATCCCCGTATGTAATGTCCCAGCCATTGCCAGCCTGACGGGCTTCACTGGTTGCAGGCGTCCAGAAGTAGGTGGTTTTCCCGCTCCTGAGTTTAAGGGGCGCAGTCGCATCGGGGGGGGTTATGTCCAGTTATGTCTGCTTTTGTCCGCTTCCCTCGGCTTCATGGCCAGGGTTGTCGTCAAGCGTTCTCTCACAGACAAGTCGCGACTGCGAGGAACCTTGGCTGCTTCTGCATGTGAACCGTTCCACTTGCAGTTCAGCCCCTTGCTACTCATGCCTCTCGACTGTACTCTCGGTGTCTCAGACAGGAAACCGGCATTCGAATAACCGTTTTGATGTCCTTTGTAAGACACGCCTTTGAGGTCCTGCAAGACATGCAGAGAAAAACTTAGCGAAAGTCAGTGCAGCTTGGTAAAAGGACTTGAAAGGCACACTCAAAGAGCCTGACATCCAAGACTAAATAAACATCCACTTGAAAGTGCCCAAACGTGCAAAATCTCAAACTCTTGCTGCTGCTTGCATGGCCTCAAGAGCGCTTGAACCGGCCTGAATTTCGGACCAGACTAGGGGCAACCTTGGCTGCCAGACACATCCTGCGTCGCGCAACTACTGAACAAAATGCTGCGCATCTGCTACGTGTTCTCAAGTTGCAATCTCAAGAGCTCGCGTTCAAGGATGCTCGTAAGCGGAACTGGCACTCCTCGCAGCCCAGTCGAATGCTCATCAATGCTCATCAATGCTCGAGCCCGACCACAGCATTGAATCATTGCTCAAACGATGCTCAAACTGCCACGCTCGATGCTGCTCTCGGTCCTCCTTCGAAGACAAGAGGAGCGTCCGGAGCCCAAAGGATACCTCACATCTCATCAGCGCTGATCAGCGCAATCCCAGCTATCTTCACAGTGCAAAAGGGGGCAAAGCGGGCTACCACTCTAGCTAGCAGCAGGCAAAGGTCGGACCGCTTCACGGATGATCAGTCTTTGCCCTCGCAATGCCACTCCCCTGAGCCAAGCCAAGCCAAGACCTGCTCTTCTGAAGCAGCCCAACTGCGATGACCTCTCTTTTCGATGGTGTCCGCGAGATTGGGGCCTGCACGTGACTACTTTGGGAGCTGGGACCAAAGTCAAAGCAGACAACACCCCCACCCAAGCACCTCGGCCCTGAATGGTGGCGGGCCCAATGTGGCGCACGTCAAAGCCGTGCCTTGCAATGAAAAGAAAAATGCATAGATGCATAGAGCAGAGGAGGTTAGAAGGCTTGGAGGTCAGCCTTGAAAGATTCAGTGCACACTGCTTGGCATGTAGGGTTATACACAGCTCTGGTTGGAACTCTTCCTTTGTGCATTTTTGGAAGACTCTGAATCTATGTAAATTCTGGTTTGAGCGGGTTGAGGTCTGCCGGAAAAACGTCATACAACAAATCTTCACACTATGCTCGCTATGTTCACTATGCCACCGCCACAGCACACAACTTGCCAGTGTTGTTCCACGGCGCAGCACTGTCCTATCTCGCTGAAGCGTGTCGAAGAAATCGAGACACGAAGCCGAGTCCTCAAAGTTCACAAACCTTGGTGTCGTGGAACTGCGCAGGAAATTATACCCCAAACAGATTGGAGGCTTACATGAAGGATTATGAGAAGGGCACCATCCCCCGCCCTCCACTAGGCACCCACGAAAACGAATGCGCACCTCTTGTAGGCCCATGTACTCATGGAAAGTCCTCTCACAAAAGCTCTCTCTTCTAGCTTGTGCGAAGTACCCCAGGCTTAAGCCTGTGAAGAAGCGTCAGAGTCAATGGCCTTCAATGGCCTTCAATGGCCTTCAATGGCCTTCAATGGCCTTCAATGGCCTTCAGGATCCTCCAGGAGTCGAGGTACGCCAATCCGATGTTGTTCACCCTCTTCGTTCCATTTGGCAGGTAGACAAAGTCAAATCTTGGTCTGGCCAAATGCCTCGGATTCTCTTCGAGCAAGGGGTTCTTGGTTGGCCACTGCAGAATGCAGATGTGCCCAGGCATGCACCTGCAACATCCAACGGCATCTTAAATTGCCGGAAATTACGACTAAAAAGCACGAAGGCTGCAATCACTGAAGCAAAGGCGGAAATTTGAAGAAGAAGCAGACGGGTTCAGTACCTTCTGCATCCTTCTGCTGGCAAGTCCAAGCTACCGGGAGGCTCGGTTCAGCATGTCAAGGAGTCCTGAAGACGTTAGCCCCCGGCTGAGGCCCCTCATCGACACCGACGTGACCCCCGCCTCTGGGGACCTCGCTGGATCACGGATAGCTGACAGCTTGTGGAGGCTAGGCTGTGGGCATAGGGCCCTAGGGCCTTAGGGCCTTAGGGCCAAAGGGCCTTGGACTTTTCCATGTTACGCCGTGCTCTTTCCAGATAGCGAGCGAACAAGAGATGCCAAGAGGCTGAATCGCTGGAAGAGCCTGCGATACCTCGGACTGTCAGTGTGGAAAGATAGAAGAGATGAGAGGAGAGGAGAAGAGAGGAGAAGAGAGGAGAAGAGAGGAGAAGAGAGGAGAAGAGAGGAGAAGAGAGGAGAAGAGAGGAGAAGAGAGGAGAAGAGAGCAGGCCACTCTCGATGCGGCATGCACCCCCCCCCCCCCTCCGTGCTGTCTCTCGTGTCACTTGTGTCACCGATGGCTGAGGCCCGGGCCTCATACATACATGCGGCACTTTGCCATCAGACCACGCTGGTCCAATTGCTGTTGCTGAAAGCTACTGAAAGAAACCGCAGTAACATGTTGCACGTACAAAAACAAAGCAGTCCCTTCGTTGCCCTAATTACTCCTCAGCTCTTTCTCTCGAACCCGAAGGTCTCGAAGAAGTTGGGCAAAACGCCCCGCCCAGGCCTTTAGAGACCGACCTCCCCCACGGTGGGTCACGGGTCAGTCAGGGTCCTCTACCGGCATCGGCTTGAAGCCTCGAACCGGTGGCAGCAGCGAGAACGAGGACGAATCGAGTCTGAGCAGAACTGCACCATTCGGACCTTGGTTCAGCCTGATTACAACCTTTCCACAATTCAGAGCAGTCTCCAGTTTGGTGGGCTAGCCTGGACCTGAACCACTAAGGCCCATCTCAACCCCAAACCCAGCTCAACAACCCAAAAAAAACCTCACAGAACTTTCACCCAAATCATTGAAATCAAGGTCGGCAGGCCCATGGCCGATGCGTCGAGGAGGCGCTGGATCCTTGTGTTAACCAAACAACCAAAATGCAAAATGACCAAAACCAACCAAAAATCGCTTCTAAGCCGGCAAAAGCCGTAAGTTTGACTGATCTCGAGCTTCCTCGCCTAAGTGTTGGTGACTTCCTTTCTATTCCTTCAGAGGTGCTGCGAAGGAAGGTCCTGTGAGGGAAGGTCCTGCGAACGATTTCGCAGCGGATCGTTTCTGCCCTGCTTTGGCAAGCAGGGAAGGTGCTGGCTCCTCAGGCTTAGTTAGCTGGCTTCTCACCTGACGTGGTTGCTCGTGATCTGCACACCTTTGGGTATTTATTGAGGTCGTCACCAATCGGCATGCGTGCGGAAGATGTCAGAGGCTCTACTTTGGTAGACCTACACGCCAAATGCCTTGAAGTCAGTGTCTCTGTGCCAAGCACGAAGCTCATTCAAACAGCTGTTTAGTGATGCCTCAAGGTTTTTTGATTTTGCTCATGCCTTGTCCTTTTTGTCAGAGTCCTACATGTGGAGTAAAGAAGGGGCCGCAAGCGCAGCACAAAGTCATTGATGCATGAGGCATTGCGACCATGCAGTTTCGGATCCTCCCTTCTGTGTTGAAAACCTCGTCATCGGGAGCTGTGTGAAGCCTTCTCTCGTTCGGCAGTTCGGGATCGTCCGTCTGGGCGGGAGGGCCCGGCTCAGGATTCATCATTTTTGCGGGATGGTCGTTTTCGGTTCTGGTTCATGCGCACAGGGTGATTACCCTTGATTACCCTGTTTCTGCAAAGGAGGTCGGAGGAGCGGGACGGGGTGGGGTTCCCGTTCGGGGTTCGGGTTCGTGGGGCTTCGTGGGGCTTCGTGGGGCTTGCAATGCTCCGCAGCGTGGCTGGCGGGCACACATGGGACCCGACTCGATAAAGAGACTATGCCGGAAGCGCTGCGAAAACCCCACCGCGAGGGCACTTCTCAGCGCAAGAGTAAAGGATTGCCATGTCAAGACTGAAGGCGAGTGAACTCAGGCATCAACTGAATACGCAGGTGGAGGGGACAGATCCCATCCTCCAGCAGTTCACCTCGACTTGTCTCGACATGGTGTCTGACCATGAAGACATATACCGATACCGGACAGCACATGACAGCACATGACAGCACATGACAGCACCGAGGGCCCCACTCAACAGCTGCCTAGGCACCAAAACTTCATCGTCACCAAAATCCATCTAGCCTGCCGGGAAAAGGACGACTGCTCCTCGATCTGCACCTTCCTACATTTGGCCCCGTCTCAGTCGGGTACTGACAGAGAGGAAATACTCTCGGCCTGTCTCGTACTGCTGTGTCTACTTCTGAGGGCGGCGCAAAGCCACCAAAACCCCACTGCTTGAAAGAGAGTACAAGGCCGAGCCAGAACGCGAACGGGAGCTGTACAAAGGCAACGGCCGGGTGCACGGAGGAAGCTGTGGTGGCCTGACTGACCCAAACGGACGCCGACAAGAGAAGAGGAATCTGCGGCTGGTTTGACTGACCCAAGCGGACGGCATCAAGAAACAGAAGGCCAAAAAGAGGCCTTCAAGGCATGGATGAGACCGGCCCCTCGCGGCTCCTAAAATGTTTCGACCCAGTGCCAGAACACATCCGAGGAGGGTTTAGTTTAAAAAAATCCTCACAATCCAAACATCATTCTGCACGAATCCCATCGCTTGCCTTTGCACGGCAGAGCAAAACTCTCAGCATGTTGCTCAATCAAGCAGTCCGTGCCTGGCGTCACCAAGCAGCGAAGGAATCTTCTGGCCGCTGAAACCCACTTGTCTCGGTAACTACCGCCTCTCTGTCACTGTCTGCTAACTTTTTGCTTGCCTACACCTTTGGTCAGGGGGTTCCGGAAATGATCTCTCCAATCCATTAGATGCTGCTGCTGTAGTGGTCGTACAAAGACACATCGCCAAGCATAACCGTACTGTAACCATCACAAAACACAGCGAAGCGTGCTCGACATGTTGCATGCACTTGAAGAACACGGCGCTTGAGAACGACGTCGGTCGAACAGAGGCTAGCGGCTAACCTCTTAACTTCCTGAAGCGAGATCTGCGATGCATCCATCACACAGACTATATTGCCTGCGAGACTGAAAAAGTGTAGCCAAGAATGTCACCTGATAGGATGCAGAGTGGCGACATGTGACGAAACAAACAAAAATGCCCTGCTGGTATCCCAGAAGGCCAGACAGAGATCACAGAATAACATGACTTCCACACAGAACAACAAACACACTGCAGGAGGACCTGATGGCCCGAAGCTAGGACACGGCTTTGGACGGTTCAGGGAGGAGCCCTTTTTCCTTGCACAGGGCGCGTCGGTCTTAAGCAGCTTGTCCAGGTCAGGCCCCCAGGTGCGCTGCATTTGTGGGATTTTGCAAGGCCCCCGGTCGACCTACGGCTCTTCTCTCGCCATGTTTGTCAAGTTTTTTGTCAATCTTCAGGATTCCATACCTTCCATACGCTTCATCTTTCTTCCTGAGAACTAGCTTACGCTTGCACCTCTTTTCTGAGCCAGCACTTGGGGCCCTCACTCCAGACTGCAGCGATGGGATACTCATACGAACATGCCATGCTTGCAACTATCGGCACTACAGGTATTTGCTAATCATATGTTCATATATGTTCATGTGAACCATGCGAGGAGCCCAGAACCGACGGCAGTCGAGCCTTCAAGTACCCAAAGGACTTCTAAAATAAAACTCACGTACCAGTAGCAATCGCTGATTCTCATTGGGCGACCATGGTTGCTGGATCTTGGACCTTACTGACACATTACCTACCGTCCGCCCCTACGACTTGAACCCTGCAACCATTTGAACGCAGGAGCTCATCTCACTTTGGAGGTGTGGCACGCGCATCACAGTGGCCAGGCCTCAGGAAAGGCAGCCGCATGGTTCCAAGCTTCAGAACGAAACCTGCACTGGACATTGATGTCTTTGAACACATGTCCAAACAACAGCAGTTAGCACACAATAGTATCCCATGCGCCCTGATGTCACAGGCTCACTGCCTGAGAACCTCTGAGGGCGCCTGCTACCTTCACTTGGTCTTCTTGTCCTTGCCCTTGCGGAGCCTCAGCCGTCCATTCGTATTTGGCAATCTG